>JAXIVJ010011731.1:5000-35000 GCA_036785665.1 Chirona hameri | reverse complement strand
GGCGGCGCTCTGCTAGTCTGGTGGCGCTCTGCTAGTCTGTGGCGGCGCTCTGCTAGTCTGTGGTGGCGCTCTGCTCTGTGGTGGCGCTCTGCTAGTCTGTGGTGGTGCTCTGCTAGTCTGTGGTGTCGCTCTGCTCTGTGGCGGCGCTCTGCTAGTCTGTGGTGGCGCTCTGCTAGTCTGTGGTGGCGCTCTGCTCTGTGGTGGCGCTCTGCTAGTCTGTGGCTGCGCTCTGCTAGTCTGTGGTGGCGCTCTGCTAGTCTGTGGTGGCGCTCTGCTAGTCTGTGGCGGCGCTCTGCTAGTCTGTGGTGGCGCTCTGCTAGTCTGTGGTGGCGCTCTGCTAGTCTGTGATGGCGCTCTGCTAGTCTGTGGTGGTGCTCTGCTCTGTGGTGGCGCTCTGCTAGTCTGTGGCGGCGCTCTGCTAGTCTGTGGTGGCGCTCTGCTAGTCTGTGGTGGCGCTCTGCTAGTCTGTGGCGGCGCTCTGCTAGTCTGTGATGGCGCTCTGCTCTGTGGCGGCGCTCTGCTAGTCTGTGGCGGCGCTCTGCTAGTCTGTGATGGCGCTCTGCTAGTATGTGGCGGCGCTCTGCTAGTATGTGGCGGCGCTCTGCTAGTCTGTGGTGGCGCTCTGCTAGTCTGTGGCGGCGCTCTGCTAGTCTGTGGCGGCGCTCTGCTAGTCTGTGGTGGCGCTCTGCTAGTCTGTGGCGGCGCTCTGCTAGTCTGTGGTGGCGCTCTGCTCTGTGGCGGCGCTCTGCTAGTCTGTGGTGGCGCTCTGCTCTGTGGTGGCGCTCTGCTAGTCTGTGGCGGCGCTCTGCTCTGTGGCGGCGCTCTGCTAGTCTGTGGATTCGCTCTGCTAGTCTGTGGTGGCGCTCTGCTCTGTGGTGGCGCTCTGCTAGTCTGTGGTGGCGCTCTGCTCTGTGGTGGCGCTCTGCTAGTCTGTGGTGGCGCTCTGCTCTGTGGTGGCGCTCTGCTCTGTGGCGGTGCTCTGCTAGTCTGTGGTGGCGCTCTGCTCTGTGGCGGCGCTCTGCTCTGTGGTGGCGCTCTGCTAGTCTGTGGCGGCGCTCTGCTCTGTGGTGGCGCTCTGCTAGTCTGTGGTGGCGCTCTGCTCTGTGGCGGCGCTCTGCTAGTCTGTGGCGGTGCTCTGCTCTGTGGTGTCGCTCTGCTAGTCTGTGGCGGTGCTCTGCTCTGTGGCGGGGCTCTGCTAGTCTGTGGTGGTGCTCTGCTAGTCTGTGGTGGCGCTCTGCTAGTCTGTGGTGGCGCTCTGCTCTGTGGTGGCGCTCTGCTAGTCTGTGGCGGCGCTCTGCTAGTCTGTGGCGGCGCTCTGCTAGTCTGTGGCGGCGCTCTGCTAGTCTGTGGTGGCGCTCTGCTCTGTGGTGGCGCTCTGCTCTGTGGTGGCGCTCTGCTAGTCTGTGGTGGCGCTCTGCTCTGTGGTGGCGCTCTGATAGTCTGTGGTGGCGCTCTGCTCTGTGGTGGCGCTCTGCTAGTCTGTGGCGGCGCTCTGCTAGTCTGTGGTGGCGCTCTACTAGTCTGTGGTGGCGCTCTGCTAGTCTGTGGTGGCGCTCTGCTAGTCTGTGGCGGCGCTCTGCTAGTCTGTGGTGGCGCTCTGCTCTGTGGTGGCGCTCTGCTAGTCTGTGGTGGCGCTCTGCTAGTCTGTGGTGGCGCTCTGCTAGTCTGTGGTGGCGCTCTGCTCTGTGGCGGCGCTCTGCTAGTCTGTGGTGGCGCTCTGCTAGTCTGTGGTGGCGCTCTGCTCTGTGGTGGCGCTCTGCTAGTCTGTGGCGGCGCTCTGCTAGTCTGTGGTGGCGCTCTGCTAGTCTGTGGCGGCGCTCTGCTAGTCTGTGGTGGCGCTCTGCTCTGTGGTGTCGCTCTGCTAGTCTGTGGCGGTGCTCTGCTCTGTGGTGGCGCTCTGCTAGTCTGTGGCGGCGCTCTGCTAGTCTGTGGTGGCGCTCTGCTAGTATGTGGCGGCGCTCTGCTAGTCTGTGGTGGCGCTCTGCTAGTCTGTGATGGCGCTCTGCTCTGTGGCGGCGCTCTGCTAGTCTGTGGCGGCGCTCTGCTAGTCTGTGGCGGCGCTCTGCTAGTCTGTGGTGGCGCTCTGCTCTGTGGTGGCGCTCTGCTAGTCTGTGGCGGCGCTCTGCTCTGTGGCGGCGCTCTGCTAGTATGTGGCGGCGCTTTGCTCTGTGGCGGCGCTCTGCTCTGTGGCGGCGCTCTGCTCTGTGGTGGCGCTCTGCTAGTCTGTGGCGGCGCTCTGCTTTGTGGTGGTGCTCTGCTCTGTGGCGGCGCTCTGCTCTGTGATGGCGCTCTGCTAGTCTGTGGCGGCGCTCTGCTAGTCTGTGGTAGCGCTCTGCTAGTCTGTGGTGGCGCTCTGCTAGTCTGTGGCGGCGCTCTGCTAGTCTGTGGCGGCGCTCTGCTAGTCTGTGGCGGCGCTCTGCTAGTCTGTGGTGGCGCTCTGCTCTGTGGCGGCGCTCTGCTAGTCTGTGGTGGCGCTCTGCTCTGTGGTGGCGCTCTGCTAGTCTGTGGCGGCGCTCTGCTAGTCTGTGGTGGCGCTCTGCTCTGTGGTGTCGCTCTGCTAGTCCGTGGCGGTGCTCTGCTCTGTGGTGGCGCTCTGCTAGTCTGTGGCGGTGCTCTGCTAGTCTGTGGTGGCGCTCTGCTAGTCTGTGGCGGCGCTCTGCTAGTCTGTGGCGGCGTTCTGCTAGTCTGTGGTGGCGCTCTGCTAGTCTGTGGTGGCGCTCTGCTCTGTGGTGGCGCTCTGCTAGTATGTGGCGGCGCTCTGCTCTGTGGCGGCGCTCTGCTAGTATGTGGCGGCGCTCTGCTCTGTGGCGGCGCTCTGCTCTGTGGTGGCGCTCTGCTAGTCTGTGGCGGCGCTCTGCTTTGTGGTGGCGCTCTGCTCTGTGATGGCGCTCTGCTAGTCTGTGGCGGCGCTCTGCTAGTCTGTGGTGGCGCTCTGCTAGTCTGTGGTGACGCTCTGCTAGTCTGTGGCGGCGCTCTGCTAGTCTGTGGCGGCGCTCTGCTAGTCTGTGGCGGCGCTCTGCTAGTCTGTGGCGGCGCTCTGCTAGTCTGTGGTGGCGCTCTGCTAGTCTGTGGCGGCGCTCTGCTAGTCTGTGGTGGCGCTCTGCTCTGTGGCGGCGCTCTGCTAGTCTGTGGTGGCGCTCTGCTCTGTGGTGGCGCTCTGCTAGTCTGTGGCGGCGCTCTGCTCTGTGGCGGCGCTCTGCTTGTATGTGGCGGCGCTCTGCTCTGTGGCGGCGCTCTGCTCTGTGGTGGCGCTCTGCTAGTCTGTGGCGGCGCTCTGCTAGTCTGTGGCGGCGCTCTGCTAGTCTGTGGCGGCGCTCTGCTCTGTGGTGGCGCTCTGCTCTGTGGCGGCGCTCTGTTCTGTGGCGGCGCTCTGCTCTGTGATGGCGCTCTGCTAGTCTGTGGCGGCGCTCTGCTAGTCTGTGGTGGCGCTCTGCTAGTCTGTGGCGGCGCTCTGCTAGTCTGTGGCGGCGCTCTGCTAGTCTGTGGCGGCGCTCTGCTAGTCTGTGGTGGCGCTCTGCTAGTCTGTGGCGGCGCTCTGCTAGTCTGTGGCGGCGCTCTGCTAGTCTGTGGTGGCGCTCTGCTAGTCTGTGTTGGCGCTCTGCTAGTCTGTGGCGGCGCTCTGCTAGTCTGTGGCGGCGCTCTGCTCTGTGGAGGCGCTCTGCTAGTCTGTGGAGGCGCTCTGCTAGTCTGTGGTGGCGCTCTGTTAGTCTGTGGCGGCGCTCTGCTAGTCTGTGGCGGCGCTCTGCTAGTCTGTGGTGGTGCTCTGCTAGTCTGTGGTGGCGCTCTGCTCTGTGGCGGCGCTCTGCTAGTCTGTGGTGGCGCTCTGCTCTGTGGTGGCGCTCTGCTAGTCTGTGGTGGCGCTCTGCTCTGTGGCGGCGCTCTGCTCTGTGGTGGCGCTCTGCTAGTCTGTGGTGGCGCTCTGCTAGTGGGGCAGTCTGATGAGGGGCAGTCTGATCAGTGACTGCCTACTTGGAGGTGGTGTTTACGGCTACGCTGACGCCTTTTGTAACACACACACACACACACACACACACACACACACACACACACACACACACACACACACACACACACACACACACACACACACACACACACACACACACACACACACACACACACACACACACACACACACACACACACACACACACACACACACACACACACACACACACACACACACACACACACACACACACACACACACACACACACACACACACACACACACACACACACACACACACACACACACACACACACACACACACACACACACACACACACACACACACACACACACACACACACACACACACACACACACACACACACACACACACACACACACACACACACACACACACACACACACAC
The DNA here is from genome assembly GCA_036785665.1 of Chirona hameri. Lineage (NCBI taxonomy): Eukaryota > Metazoa > Arthropoda > Thecostraca > Balanomorpha > Balanidae > Chirona > Chirona hameri. Next base: position 30,620 of record JAXIVJ010011731.1, on the reverse strand, counting down.
ACACACACACACACACACACACACACACACACACACACACACACACACACACACACACACACACACACACACACACACACACACACACACACACACGCACACGCACACGCACACGCACACGCACACGCACACGCACACGCACACACACGCACCCACACGCACGCACCCACGCACGCACGCACGCACGCACCCACGCACGCACCCACGCACGCACCCACGCACGCACGCACGCACGCACGCACGCACGCACACGCGTCTCTCCATATACATATGCGTCCGTGTTATTTAGTTAAGCAATAGATGGGACCATCGGGCACTCAATTGCTGCAACCATCGGGAAGCAATTGCTGGTGACCATCGGGCACTCTGCGCGTTTATGGCACCACTAACGCTCTGTGGCGGCGCTCTGCTAATCTGTGGCGGCGCTCTGCTCTGTGGTGGCGCTCTGCTAGTCTGTGGTGGCGCTCTGCTAGACTGTGGCGGCGCTCTGCTAGTCTGTGGTGGCGCTCTGCTAGTCTGTGGTGGCGCTCTGCTCTGTGGTGGCGCTCTGCTAGTCTGTGGCGGCGCTCTGCTAGTCTGTGGTGGCGCTCTGCTAGTCTGTGGCGGCGCTCTGCTAGTCTGTGGCGGCGCTCTGCTAGTCTGTGGCGGCGCTCTGCTAGTCTGTGGCGGTGCTCTGCTAGTCTGTGGTGGCGCTCTGCTAGTCTGTGATGGCGCTCTGCTAGTCTGTGGCGACGCTCTGCTAGTCTGTGGCGGCGCTCTGCTAGTCTGTGGCGGCGCTCTGCTAGTCTGTGGCGGCGCTCTGATAGTCTGTGGCGGCGCTCTGCTAGTCTGTGGCGGCGCTCTGCTAGTCTGTGGTGGCGCTCTGCTAGTCTGTGGTGGCGCTCTGCTAGTCTGTGGTGGCGCTCTGCTAGTCTGTGGTGGCGCTCTGCTAGTCTGTGGTGGCGCTCTGCTAGTCTGTGGTGGCGCTCTGCTAGTCTGTGGTGGCGCTCTGCTAGTCTGTGGCGGCGCTCTGCTAGTCTGTGGCGGCGCTCTGCTAGTCTGTGGCGGCGCTCTGCTAGTCTGTGGCGGCGCTCTGCTAGTCTGTGGTGGCGCTCTGCTAGTCTGTGGCGGCGCTCTGCTAGTCTGTGGCGGCGCTCTGCTAGTCTGTGGCGGCGCTCTGCTAGTCTGTGGCGGCGCTCTGCTAGTTTGTGGGGGCGCTCTGCTAGTCTGTGGTGGCGCTCTGCTAGTCTGTGGTGGCGCTCTGCTAGTCTGTGGTGGCGCTCTGCTAGTCTGTGGTGGCGCTCTGCTAGTCTGTGGTGGCGCTCTGATAGTCTGTGGCGGCGCTCTGCTAGTCTGTGGCGGCGCTCTGCTAGTCTGTGGCGGCGCTCTGCTAGTCTGTGGTGGCGCTCTGCTAGTCTGTGGTGGCGCTCTGCTAGTCTGTGGCGGCGCTCTGCTAGTCTGTGGCGGCGCTCTGCTAGTCTGTGGCGGCGCTCTGCTAGTCTGTGGCGGCGCTCTGCTAGTCTGTGGCGGCGCTCTGCTAGTCTGTGGCGGCGCTCTGCTAGTCTGTGGCGGCGCTCTGCTAGTCTGTGGCGGCGCTCTGCTAGTCTGTGGCGGCGCTCTGCTAGTCTGTGGCGGCGCTCTGCTAGTCTGTGGCGGCGCTCTGCTAGTCTGTGGTGGCGCTCTGCTCTGTGGCGGCGCTCTGCTAGTCTGTGGTGGCGCTCTGCTAGTCTGTGGTGGCGCTCTGCTAGTCTGTGGCGGCGCTCTGCTCTGTGGTGGCGCTCTGCTCTGTGGCGGCGCTCTGCTAGTCTGTGGCGGGGCTCTGCTAGTCTGTGGCGGGGCTTTGCTAGTCTGTGGCGGGGCTCTGCTAGTCTGTGGTGGCGCTCTGCTAGTCTGTGGCGGCGCTCTGCTCTGTGGTGGCGCTCTGCTAGTCTGTGGCGGCGCTCTGCTAGTCTGTGGCGGCGCTCTGCTCTGTGGTGGTGCTCTGCTAGTCTGTGGTGGCGCTCTGCTAGTCTGTGGTGGCGCTCTGCTCTGTGGCGGCGCTCTGCTAGTCTGTGGCGGGGCTCTGCTAGTCTGTGGTGGCGCTCTGCTCTGTGGCGGCGCTCTGCTAGTCTGTGGCGGCGCTCTGCTAGTATGTGGTGGCGCTCTGCTCTGTGGCGGTGATCTGCTAGTCTGTGGCGGTGCTCTGCTAGTCTGTGGATGCGCTCTGCTAGTCTGTGGTGGCGCTCTGCTAGTCTGTGGTGGCGCTCTGCTCTGTGGTGGCGCTCTGCTAGTCTGTGGCGGGGCTCTGCTAGTCTGTGGCGGCGCTCTGCTAGTCTGTGGCGGCGCTCTGCTCTGTGGTGGCGCTCTGCTAGTCTGTGGTGGCGCTCTGCTCTGTGGCGGCGCTCTGCTAGTCTGTGGCGGGGCTCTGCTAGTCTGTGGCGGCGCTCTGCTAGTCTGTGGCGGCGCTCTGCTCTGTGGTGTCGCTCTGCTGGTCTGTGGCGGTGCTCTGCTAGTCTGTGGTGGCGCTCTGCTAGTCTGTGGTGGCGCTCTGCTAGTCTGTGGTGGCGCTCTGCTAGTCTGTGGCGGCGCTCTGCTAGTCTGTGGTGGCGCTCTGCTCTGTGGTGGCGCTCTGCTAGTCTGTGGCGGCGCTCTGCTAGTCTGTGGTGGCGCTCTGCTAGTCTGTTGCGGCGCTCTGCTAGTCTGTGGCGGCGCTCTGCTAGTCTGTGGTGGCGCTCTGCTAGTCTGTGGCGGCGCTCTGCTAGTCTGTGGTGGTGCTCTGCTAGTCTGTGGTGGCGCTCTGCTAGTCTGTAGTGGCGCTCTACTAGTCTGTGGTGGTGCTCTGCTCTGTGGTGGCGCTCTGCTAGTCTGTGGCGGCGCTCTGCTAGTCTGTGATGGCGCTCTGCTCTGTGGTGGCGCTCTGCTAGTCTGTGGCGGCGCTCTGCTCTGTGGTGGCGCTCTGATAGTCTGTGGTGGCGCTCTGCTCTGTGGTGGCGCTCTGCTAGTCTGTGGCGGCGCTCTGCTAGTCTGTGGTGGCGCTCTGCTAGTCTGTGGCGGCGCTCTGCTAGTCTGGTGGCGCTCTGCTAGTCTGTGGCGGCGCTCTGCTAGTCTGTGGTGGCGCTCTGCTCTGTGGTGGCGCTCTGCTAGTCTGTGGTGGTGCTCTGCTAGTCTGTGGTGGCGCTCTGCTCTGTGGCGGCGCTCTGCTAGTCTGTGGTGGCGCTCTGCTAGTCTGTGGTGGCGCTCTGCTCTGTGGTGGCGCTCTGCTAGTCTGTGGCTGCGCTCTGCTAGTCTGTGGTGGCGCTCTGCTAGTCTGTGGTGGCGCTCTGCTAGTCTGTGGCGGCGCTCTGCTAGTCTGTGGTGGCGCTCTGCTAGTCTGTGGTGGCGCTCTGCTAGTCTGTGATGGCGCTCTGCTAGTCTGTGGTGGTGCTCTGCTATGTGGTGGCGCTCTGCTAGTCTGTGGCGGCGCTCTGCTAGTCCGTGGTGGCGCTCTGCTAGTCTGTGGTGGCGCTCTGCTAGTCTGTGGCGGCGCTCTGCTAGTCTGTGATGGCGCTCTGCTCTGTGGCGGCGCTCTGCTAGTCTGTGGCGGCGCTCTGCTAGTCTGTGATGGCGCTCTGCTAGTATGTGGCGGCGCTCTGCTAGTCTGTGGTGGCGCTCTGCTAGTCTGTGGTGGCGCTCTGCTAGTCTGTGGCGGCGCTCTGCTAGTCTGTGGTGGCGCTCTGCTAGTCTGTGGCGGCGCTCTGCTAGTCTGTGGTGGCGCTCTGCTCTGTGGCGGCGCTCTGCTAGTCTGTGGTGGCGCTCTGCTCTGTGGTGGCGCTCTACTAGTCTGTGGCGGCGCTCTGCTCTGTGGCGGCGCTCTGCTAGTCTGTGGATTCGCTCTGCTAGTCTGTGGTGGCGCTCTGCTCTGTGGTGGCGCTCTGCTCTGTGGTGGCGCTCTGCTAGTCTGTGGTGGCGCTCTGCTCTGTGGTGGCGCTCTGCTCTGTGGCGGTGCTCTGCTAGTCTGTGGTGGCGCTCTGCTCTGTGGCGGCGCTCTGCTCTGTGGTGGCGCTCTGCTAGTCTGTGGCGGCGCTCTGCTCTGTGGTGGCGCTCTGCTAGTCTGTGGTGGCGCTCTGCTCTGTGGCGGCGCTCTGCTAGTCTGTGGCGGTGCTCTGCTCTGTGGTGTCGCTCTGCTAGTCTGTGGCGGTGCTCTGCTCTGTGGCGGGGCTCTGCTAGTCTGTGGTGGTGCTCTGCTAGTCTGTGGTGGCGCTCTGCTAGTCTGTGGTGGCGCTCTGCTCTGTGGTGGCGCTCTGCTAGTCTGTGGCGGCGCTCTGCTAGTCTGTGGCGGCGCTCTGCTAGTCTGTGGCGGCGCTCTGCTAGTCTGTGGCGGCGCTCTGCTAGTCTGTGGTGGCGCTCTGCTCTGTGGTGGCGCTCTGCTAGTCTGTGGTGGCGCTCTGCTAGTCTGTGGTGGCGCTCTGCTCTGTGGTGGCGCTCTGATAGTCTGTGGTGGCGCTCTGCTCTGTGGTGGCGCTCTGCTAGTCTGTGGCGGCGCTCTGCTAGTCTGTGGTGGCGCTCTACTAGTCTGTGGTGGCGCTCTGCTAGTCTGTGGTGGCGCTCTGCTAGTCTGTGGCGGCGCTCTGCTAGTCTGTGGTGGCGCTCTGCTCTGTGGTGGCGCTCTGCTAGTCTGTGGTGGCGCTCTGCTAGTCTGTGGTGGCGCTCTGCTAGTCTGTGGTGGCGCTCTGCTAGTCTGTGGTGGCGCTCTGCTCTGTGGCGGCGCTCTGCTAGTCTGTGGTGGCGCTCTGCTAGTCTGTGGTGGCGCTCTGCTCTGTGGTGGCGCTCTGCTAGTCTGTGGCAGCGCTCTGCTAGTCTGTGGTGGCGCTCTGCTAGTCTGTGGCGGCGCTCTGCTAGTCTGTGGTGGCGCTCTGCTCTGTGGTGTCGCTCTGCTAGTCTGTGGCGGTGCTCTGCTCTGTGGTGGCGCTCTGCTAGTCTGTGGCGGCGCTCTGCTAGTCTGTGGTGGCGCTCTGCTAGTATGTGGCGGCGCTCTGCTAGTCTGTGGTGGCGCTCTGCTAGTCTGTGATGGCGCTCTGCTCTGTGGCGGCGCTCTGCTAGTCTGTGGCGGCGCTCTGCTAGTCTGTGGCGGCGCTCTGCTAGTCTGTGGTGGCGCTCTGCTCTGTGGTGGCGCTCTGCTAGTCTGTGGCGGCGCTCTGCTCTGTGGCGGCGCTCTGCTAGTATGTGGCGGCGCTCTGCTCTGTGGCGGCGCTCTGCTCTGTGGCGGCGCTCTGCTCTGTGGCGGCGCTCTGCTCTGTGGTGGCGCTCTGCTAGTCTGTGGCGGCGCTCTGCTTTGTGGTGGTGCTCTGCTCTGTGGCGGCGCTCTGCTCTGTGATGGCGCTCTGCTAGTCTGTGGCGGCGCTCTGCTAGTCTGTGGTAGCGCTCTGCTAGTCTGTGGTGGCGCTCTGCTAGTCTGTGGCGGCGCTCTGCTAGTCTGTGGCGGCGCTCTGCTAGTCTGTGGCGGCGCTCTGCTAGTCTGTGGTGGCGCTCTGCTCTGTGGCGGCGCTCTGCTAGTCTGTGGTGGCGCTCTGCTCTGTGGTGTCGCTCTGCTAGTCCGTGGCGGTGCTCTGCTCTGTGGTGGCGCTCTGCTAGTCTGTGGCGGTGCTCTGCTAGTCTGTGGTGGCGCTCTGCTAGTCTGTGGCGGCGCTCTGCTAGTCTGTGGCGGCGTTCTGCTAGTCTGTGGTGGCGCTCTGCTAGTCTGTGGTGGCGCTCTGCTCTGTGGTGGCGCTCTGCTAGTATGTGGCGGCGCTCTGCTCTGTGGCGGCGCTCTGCTAGTATGTGGCGGCGCTCTGCTCTGTGGCGGCGCTCTGCTCTGTGGTGGCGCTCTGCTAGTCTGTGGCGGCGCTCTGCTTTGTGGTGGCGCTCTGCTCTGTGATGGCGCTCTGCTAGTCTGTGGCGGCGCTCTGCTAGTCTGTGGTGGCGCTCTGCTAGTCTGTGGTGACGCTCTGCTAGTCTGTGGCGGCGCTCTGCTAGTCTGTGGCGGCGCTCTGCTAGTCTGTGGCGGCGCTCTGCTAGTCTGTGGCGGCGCTTTGCTAGTCTGTGGTGGCGCTCTGCTAGTCTGTGGCGGCGCTCTGCTAGTCTGTGGTGGCGCTCTGCTCTGTGGCGGCGCTCTGCTAGTCTGTGGTGGCGCTCTGCTCTGTGGTGGCGCTCTGCTAGTCTGTGGCGGCGCTCTGCTCTGTGGCGGCGCTCTGCTTGTATGTGGCGGCGCTCTGCTCTGTGGCGGCGCTCTGCTCTGTGGTGGCGCTCTGCTAGTCTGTGGCGGCGCTCTGCTAGTCTGTGGCGGCGCTCTGCTCTGTGGTGGCGCTCTGCTCTGTGGCGGCGCTCTGTTCTGTGGCGGCGCTCTGCTCTGTGATGGCGCTCTGCTAGTCTGTGGCGGCGCTCTGCTAGTCTGTGGTGGCGCTCTGCTAGTCTGTGGCGGCGCTCTGCTAGTCTGTGGCGGCGCTCTGCTAGTCTGTGGCGGCGCTCTGCTAGTCTGTGGTGGCGCTCTGCTAGTCTGTGGCGGCGCTCTGCTAGTCTGTGGCGGCGCTCTGCTAGTCTGTGGTGGCGCTCTGCTAGTCTGTGTTGGCGCTCTGCTAGTCTGTGGCGGCGCTCTGCTAGTCTGTGGCGGCGCTCTGCTCTGTGGAGGCGCTCTGCTAGTCTGTGGAGGCGCTCTGCTAGTCTGTGGTGGCGCTCTGTTAGTCTGTGGCGGCGCTCTGCTAGTCTGTGGCGGCGCTCTGCTAGTCTGTGGTGGTGCTCTGCTAGTCTGTGGTGGCGCTCTGCTCTGTGGCGGCGCTCTGCTAGTCTGTGGTGGCGCTCTGCTCTGTGGTGGCGCTCTGCTAGTCTGTGGTGGCGCTCTGCTCTGTGGCGGCGCTCTGCTCTGTGGTGGCGCTCTGCTAGTCTGTGGTGGCGCTCTGCTAGTCTGTGGTGGCGCTCTGCTAGTCTGTGATGGCGCTCTGCTCTGTGGTGGCGCTCTGCTCTGTGGTGGCGCTCTGCTCTGTGGCGGCGCTCTGCTCTGTGGTGGCGCTCTGCTAGTCTGTGGTGGCGCTCTGCTAGTCTGTGGCGGCGCTCTGCTAGTCTGTGGTGGCGCTCTGCTAGTCTGCGGCGGCGCTCTGCCCTGTGGTGGCGCTCTGCTAGTCTGTGGTGGCGCTCTGCTAGTCTGTGGCGGCGCTCTGCTAGTCTGTGGCGCCGCTCTGCTCTGTGGTGGCGCTCTGCTAGTCTGTGGTGGCGCTCTGCTAGTCTGTGGCGGCGCTCTGCTCTGTGGCGGCGTTCTGGTAGTCTGTGGCGGCGCTCTGCTAGTCTGTGGCGGCTCTCTGCTAGTATGTGGTGGCGCTCTGCTAGTCTGTGGTGGCGCTCTGCTAGTCTGTGGCGGCGCTCTGCTAGTCTGTGGTGGCGCTCTGCTAGTCTGTGGCGGCGCTCTGCTCTGTGGTGATGCTCTGCTCTGTGGCGGCGCTCTGCTAGTCTGTGGTGGCGCTCTGCTCTGTGGTGGCGCTCTGCTAGTCTGTGGTGGCGCTCTGCTAGTCTGTGGCGGCGCTCTGCTAGTCTGTGGTGGCGCTCTGCTAGTCTGTGCCGGCACTCTGCCAGTCTGTGGTGGCGCTCTGCTAGTCTGTGGCTGCGCTCTGCTCTGTGGCGGCGCTCTGCCAGTATGTGGCGGCGCTCTGCTAGTCTGTGGTGGCGCTCTGCTAGTCTGTGGCGGCGCTCTGCTAGTCTGTGGTGGCGCTCTGCTAGATTGTGGCGGCGTTCTGCTCTGTGGTGGCGCTCTGCTAGTCTGTGGTGGCGCTCTGCTCTGTGGTGGCGCTCTGCTAGTCTGTGGTGGCGATCTGCTCTGTGGTGGCGCTCTGCTAGTCTGTGGCGGCGCTCTGCTAGTCTGTGGTGGCGCTCTGCTAGTCTGTGGCGGCGCTCTGCTAGTCTGTGGTGGCGCTCTGCTAGTCTGTGGCGGCGCTCTGCTAGTCTGTGGTGGCGCTCTGCTAGTCTGTGGCGGCGCTCTGCTAGTATGTGGTGGCGCTCTGCTAGTCTGTGCCGGCGCTCTGCTAGTCTGTGGTAGCGCTCTGCTAGTCTGTGGTGGCGCTCTGCTAGTCTGTGGCGGTGCTCTGCTAGTCTGTGGTGGTGCTCTGCTAGTCTGTGGCGGCGCTCTGCTCTGTGGCGGCGCTCTGCTAGTCTATGGATGCGCTCTGCTAGTCTGTGGTGGCGCTCTGCTAGTCTGTGGTGGCGCTCTGCTAGTCTGTGGCGGCGCTCTGCTAGTCTGTGGCGGCGCTCTGCTAGTCTGTGGTGGCGCTCTGCTAGTCTGTGGTGGCGCTCTGCTAGTCTGTGGTGGCGCTCTGCTAGTCTGTGGCGGCGCTCTGCTAGTCTGTGGTGGCGCTCTGCTAGTCTGTGGTGGCGCTCTGCTAGTCTGTGGTGGCGCTCTGCTAGTCTGTGTTGGCGCTCTGCTCTGTGGCGGCGCTCTGCTAGTCTATGGTGGCGCTCTGCTCTGTGGCGGCGCTCTGCTAGTCTGTGGTGCCGCTCTGCTAGTATGTGGTGGCGCTCTGCTAGTCTGTGGTGGCGCTCTGCTAGTATGTGGCGGCGCTCTGCTAGTATGTGGCGGCGCTCTGCTCTGTAGCGGCGTTCTGCTAGTCTGTGGTGGCGCTCTGCTAGTCTGTAGTGGCGCTCTGCTAGTATGTGGCGGTGCTCTGCTCTGTGGCGGCGTTCTGCTAGTCTGGTGGCGCTCTGCTAGTCTGTGGTGGCGCTCTGCTGGTCTGTGGTGGCGCTCTGCTAGTCTGTGGTGGCGCTCTGCTAGTCTGTGGTGGTGCTCTGCTAGTCTGTGGTGGCGCTCTGCTCTGTGGTGGCGCTCTGCTAGTCTGTGGTGGCGCTCTGCTAGTCTGTGGTGGCGCTCTGCTAGTCTGTGGTGGTGCTCTTCTAGTCTGTGGTGGTGCTCTGCTCTGTGGTGGCGCTCTGCTAGTCTGTGGTGGCGCTCTGCTAGTCTGTGGTGGTGCTCTTCTAGTCTGTGGTGGCGCTCTGCTAGTCTGTGGTGGTGCTCTGCTAGTCTGTGGTGGCGCTCTGCTCTGTGGTGGCGCTCTGCTCTGTGGTGGCGCTCTGCTAGTCTGTGGTGGCGCTCTGCTCTGTGGTGGCGCTCTGCTAGTCTGTGGTGGCGCTCTGCTCTGTGGTGGCGCTCTGCTAGTTTGTGGTGGCGCTCTGCTAGTCTGTGGTGGTGCTCTGCTAGTCTGTGGTGGCGCTCTGCTCTGTGGTGGCGCTCTGCTCTGTGGTGGCGCTCTGCTAGTCTGTGGTGGCGCTCTGCTAGTCTGTGGTGGCGCTCTGCTAGTCTGTGGTGGCGCTCTGCTCTGTGGTGGCGCTCTGCTCTGTGGTGGCGCTCTGCTAGTCTGTGGTGGTGCTCTGCTAGTCTGTGGTGGCGCTCTGCTAGTCTGTGGTGGCGCTCTGCTCTTTGGTGGCGCTCTGCTCTGTGGTGGCGTTCTGCTAGTCTGTGGTGGCGCTCTGCTCTGTGGCGGCGCTCTGCTAGTCTGTGGTGGCGTTCTGCTCTGTGGCGGCGCTCTGCTAGTCTGTGGTGGCGCTCTGCTAGTCTGTGGTGGTGCTCTGCTCTGTGGTGGCGCTCTGCTAGTCTGTGGTGGCGCTCTGCTAGTCTGTGGTGGCGCTCTGCTAGTCTGTGGTGGCGCTCTGCTACTCTGTGGTGGCGCTCTGCTAGTCTGTGGTGGCGCTCTGCTCTGTGGCGGCGCTCTGCTAGTCTGTGGTGGCGTTCTGCTAGTCTGTGGTGGCGCTCTGCTCTGTGGCGGCGCTCTGCTAGTCTGTGGCGGCGCTCTGCTCTGTGTTGGGTAGCATAGCTCCCCCGTATGCAGGATTGCGTTTGTCTGTCCTGCCTCCCCTGTACTGAGGGCTGAGTTGGGTGGCACGCCTCCCCTGTACTGAGGGCTGAGTTGGGTGGCACGCCTCCCCTGTGTAGAGTACTATATAGTGGCTGAGTGTGTTTCGCGTTTCTCTGCAGGGGTTTGTACGAGACATGCGCTGGCTGGACGGGGAGCACGGACACGCCGCGCCCGGATGTCACGCCAAGGTGCAGGCGCTGGACGACCTGGAAATCAGCGACGAGATAGCCAAGGGCTGCAACGCCGTCGTCTACCGAGCCAGGATCAAAGGTCGGCACTGGTGGGACAGTGACTCCTGTGACAAATGGACTGTCCCTCCCCCCCCCCCCCCCCCCCGGCCCCGCCCGCACAGGTGGACAATGACTTCCGTGACAAATGGACTGCCCCCCTCCCCCCCGTCCGCACTGGTAGGACAGTGACTCCCGTGACAAATGGACTATCCCCCTCCCCCGGCCGTGACAAATGGACTGCCCCCCCCCCCCCCCCGTCCGCACTGGTAGGGCAGTGACTCCCGTGACAAATGGACTGTCCCCCTCCCCCAGCCGTGACAAATGGACTGCCCCCCCCCCCCCCCCGGCGGCACTGGTGAGACAGTGACTCCCGTGACAAATGGACTGCCCCCCCCCCCCCCCCCCGGCGGCACTGTTGGGACAGTGACTCCCGTGACAAATGGACTGCCCCCCCCCCCCCCGGCGGCACTGGTGGGACAGTGACTCCCGTGACAAATGGACTGCCCCCCCCCCCCCGGCGCACTGGTGGGACAGTGACTCCCGTGACAAATGGACTGCCCCCCCCCCCCCCCGGCGGCACTGGTGGGACAGTGGCTCCCGTGACAAATGGACTGCCCCCCCCCCCCCCCCGGCGGCACTGGTGGGACAGTGACTCCCGTGACAAATGGACTGCCCCCCCCCCCCCCCCTCCCCCCGGTGGCACTGGTGGGACAGGGACTCCCGTGACAAATGGACTGTCCCCCCACCCCCCCCCCCCGGCGGCAGAGCTGTTTTGTTCTAATGGCTTGTTATTATGTTGTGTGTTACGCCCCTACATAGGCGTTCCATGTGGCCACCAAGTTCTGATCGACTGGCCCTTCTCTAGAGAGACTGGCCCTTCTCTAGAGAGACTGGCCCTTCTCTAGAGACTGGTCCTTCTCTAGTGAGACTGGCCCTGCTCTAGAGCGCCAGTCATCCGGGATGAATCCGCAACACTTTTCCAAGATATCAGTTTATCTTGATTCGGACTCCTTAGTCGATCACCTCCCTAACTCGGAGCCTCCGTACTCGATCACTTCCCTAACTCGGAGCCTCCGTACTTTATCGCCTCCTTAACTCGGAGCCTCCGTACTCGATCGCCTCCCTAACTCGGACCCTCCGTACTCGATCATTTCCCTAACTCTGAGCCTCCATAGTTTATCGCCAACTTAACTCGGAGCCTCCGTACTCGATCACCTCCCTAACTCGGACCCTCCGATCACTTCCCTAACTCGGAGCCTCCGTACTCGATCACTTCCCTAACTCGGAGCCTCCGTACTCGATCACCTCCCTAACTCGGAGCCTCCGTACTCGATCACTTCCCTAACTCGGAGCCTCCGTACTCGATCACCTCCCTAACTCGAAGCCTCCGTACTCGATCACCTCCCTAACTCGGAGCCTCCGTACTCGATCACTTCCCTAACTCGGAGCCTCCGTACTCGATCATCTCCCTAACTCGGAGCCTCCGTACTCGATCACTTCCCTAACTCGGACCCTCCGTGCTCGATCACCTCCCTAACTCGGAGCCTCCATACTTTATCGCCTCCCTAACTCGGACCCTCCGTACTCGATCACCTCCCTAACTCTGAGCCTCCGTACTTCATCACCTCCCTAACTCGGAGCCTCCGTACTCGATCACTTCCCTAACTCGGACCCTCCGTACTCGATCACCTCCCTAACTCGGAGCCTCCGTACTCGATCACCTCCCTAACTCGGAGCCTTACTCTTTGTTTCCGTCTGCGGTGACTCCCTCTGACGTTAACTCTGACGTCTCTCCGCCGTCTCGGCCAGGGTCCGGCGACGCGCCCTGGAACCTGGCTGTGAAGATGATGTTCAATTACGACGCCGAGAGCAATGCGTCCAGCATCCTGCGTGCCATGTACCGGGAGGTGGTGCCCGCGCCGCTGGGCAGCGTGGCCGACGACGTGCGCCGCCTGGTGGCAGGGTCAGTAATCAGCTGGGGGAGGGGAGGGGGGGGGGGGGCAGGGTGAGTGGTCAGCTGGATCAGCTGCCAGAGTGGGTCCAGCGCTCTCCCGACTGAGTTACTCGGGCGGACAATGCCGTGACATACTCAACACTAACTGACTAAATAATGTAGTGCTGCACTGTGTGTGTTGGGCAGAGAAGAAGGAGAGAGGTCTGGTTTTGGTCTGCCAGGCAGGCGAGCTATACGTGTGATTGTTGGAGACGTTGCGCAACGAAGAATGTTTTTGGTTATTTCTAGCTTCATCGTTTGTGACCTGGTGATTTAGATCAGATGACATGAGTTAATGTCCTGACCTGACCTGTCCTGACCTGTCCTGACCTGTCCTGACCTGTCCTGACCTGTCCTGACCTGTCCTGACCTGTCCTGACCGGTCCTGACCGGTCCTGACCGGTCCTGACCGGTCCTGACCGGTCCTGACCGGTCCTGACCGGTCCTGACCGGTCCTGACCGGTCCTGACCGGTCCTGACCGGTCCTGACCGGTCCTGACCGGTCCTGACCGGTCCTGACCGGTCCTGACCGGTCCTGACCGGTCCTGACCGGTCCTGACCGGTCCTGACCGGTCCTGACCGGTCCTGACCGGTCCTGGCCGGTCCTGACCGGTCCTGACCGGTCCTGACCGGTCCTGACCGGTCCTGGCCGGTCCTGGCCGGTCCTGGCCGGTCCTGGCCGGTCCTGACCGGTCCTGACCGGTCCTGACCGGTCCTGACCGGTCCTGACCGGTCCTGACCGGTCCTGTCCTGTCCTGACCTATCCTGTCCTATCCTGTCCTATCCTGTCCTGGACTGACCTGGACTGACCTGGACTGACCTGACCTAGTCTCGCGCGAATCCGTCATAAGCTGTCAAAATGCGTCAGACGTCTGCTAGTCGAGGCTCTCGTCTTCCCTCACATCCGTTATTGCATAGCGGTGTGGGGAAACTGTACCGCGGCACAGAGACAGCGCGAGCAAAAGGCGATCAACTTCGGTGTCCGCATTGTGACTGGCCTCGGCCGGCGCGATCATGTCACCCCGTCCTTACGGGAGCTCGGGTGGCCTAATGTTGATGACATGATCAACGAACGTGGCATTGCCGCTGTGCGCCACCTCATCACTGCCCCTAGCGCCTCAGAACCGCTGCGCGGTCGGGTGGTAAGGCGTGCCGACGTGTCCGCCCGCCACACGCGCGCCAGTGAAGGCGGCCAGCTTGTTGTTGTTGTTAGTTCCCTCCAGCCGGCGGCGCAGCCGCCGAGGTAGCCGGCTCTGGAGGGCCCTGGCAGCGACTCCCAAGGCCGCCACCTCGTCGTCGCTCCAGACGAGTTGATGTGTCGGGTTGATCGTACCGAGGCGCCGGAATCGGAGCGCCATCAGGGCCGGGCACCTCATCAGCACATGTGCTGAAGTATCGGCCTCCTCCCGACAGATTGGGCAGGCCGCCTCCCTGTAGTCAAGGCTGCTGCACTGGGGGCACTGTCGGGAGGGCTCCTACCAATCCGGTGCAGGTACGCTGTCGAGCCGGACCAGTGGCCAGCCCGCAGCCGGTGGATATCTACCGCCACTGATCGCTCCCCCAGGGACACCGGCGGCGGCAGGCGGGCGCCCATCAGCGTCCGATACCAGCCCTGAGGCCAGCCGCTTATCCAGCGCGCCCTCGCCGTTCGCGCCGCCGCCCGGTGGATCGTCCTCACGTCCAGCGGGACGTCCCCCTGGGAAAGCGCCGCGGCGTCCCTGGCCAGTGCGTCTGCATGTTCGTTTCCCTCCACTCCGCAGTGAGAGGGGACCCACTGCAGATGCACCGGTCTGCCGTTGCTCGTCAGCTCGGCGAGCGCCCGATGGCGGCACCGAGTGTGGACGACTGGGCAGGTGGGCCCCCTCTGAGCGAGGCCAGAGCAGCCTGAGAGTCCGTGCACGCGTTGATCGGGTCCTCGGTGTGGGTCGCAATTTCTGTCAGGAAGGCGAGGGCCGCTTGAAGCGCGACCATTTCCGCTCGGAAGCTGGAGCATAGCGCGCCGGCCGGGATCCGCAGCTCGTGCCGTTCCCCGTCCGGCAGCTCAATAGCCACCCCAGCTCCGCCGTTGGTCGTCCCGCCCTCCGCAGACCCGTCCGTCCAGACCCACGTGGCACACTGAGTCAGGCAGGCCAGGTGTGCAGACGCCGTCTCTTTTCGTAGTCGGTCCGAGGCACCGCTCGGGAGCGGTGCCCCAACACTCAGTTCGAAGGTGACCGGGCCGGTCTCCGTCCAGGGCGGCGCTCTCTCTGGTAGGAGCTGTTCAATATCCGGCGCCATGATGCCCGCCGCGGCCCACATTTTCAGACCCATTGTCCTCCAGCCCGTCACCGTCGGCAGGCGGCTCGGGGCCGACGCCTCTGCGACCGCCTGAAGAGGATCTTCTGGCGGGAAGGCGATGGCCTTGGCCAGGAATCGGGCCGCCAGCGTCGGGCAGCGCACCGCGACGGGCACCAGGCCGGCCTCCGCCATCACGGCGTGGGCCGGCGTAGATATAGGGCACCCGGTCACCACCCTCGCGGCCGAGCGCATTTCACGTTCCAGCAGCTCGACGTGCGATGGCGGCGCTGCTGGCAGCCATGCGGCCGCGGCGTGCTCCAGCGCACCGCGCACGTAGCCACTGGCCACGGTGCGAAGTTGCCGTTCGTTCAGGCCCCAACTGCGACCGGTCAGCCGGCGCAGCTGTGCCACTCTGGGGCGCACCCGCCGCCTGAGCCGGCGACAGTGCCCCCAAAGTGCAGCAGGCGGTCCAGGCTGACACCCAGCAGGTTGAGGCTGTCACCAGCCGGAACCGGAGACCCCGCGACCCGGATCACGCAGTTCTCCGCGTCTCGGGCCCACTGTGACAGGACGAGGACCTGGGTCTTGCCACCAGCGACCTTCATCTTGGAGGCTTCAGCCCAACAGACGAGCGCGTCAGCCGCCTTCTTGACTCTGTCCTTGGCGATGTTGATGGAGTTGCAGGAGCAGAGCGCTGCTGTGTCGTCTGCGTACATATAGGTCGTCGTGCCAGGGATCCCGTGAAGTATGTCGACGAGCGGGGCCGCCTATAACAAGAACAGGGACGGTGATAGGACCCCGCCTTGCGGCAGGCCCGCCCTAAACACCCGCTCGCTGCTGAACACACTGTTGAGTTCCACGCGCACTCTCCTGTCCCGCAGGAACTGCCATGTCCAGCGGACGAGGCAGTGGGGGACGCCTTGCTGCAGCAGACGGACACGAAGTAGGCGATGATCCACCGTGTCATAAGCACGCGCAAAATCGAAAGCGACCAGCACGTACTTTTTAGTCGATGCGCCGTCCGGGCATTTCTTCGATCGGTGCTTGGGCCGTTGCCACCCATCTTGGACCTGCTGGACCAGGCGACCGATATTGTCCTCCACCGATCGACCCTGTCGGAACCCGACTTGTTCCGCGGGGATCAGGTGGAGGCGCTCCGCTACGTAGGTCAGCCGTCCCAGTACTAGGCGCTCCGCCAGCTTTGAGACATGGCTCGTGAGAGCGATGGGGCGGTAGCTGGCCGGGAGCTGTTTGTCCTTAGCGGTCTTGGGAATGGGGACGATGGTGGCCCTCCGCCACTCCTGCGGCACCTCCCCTTGTAACCAGGAAGTGTTGATGAGCCGCAGCAGGGATCTGCGGGCCACCGGGCCAAGGTGCCTTATCATCTCGTTGCAGATTCCGTCCGGGCCGGGAGCCTTCTTCATTGTGGCCACCTGGAGTTGACGAGTCAGCTCGGTCTCCGAGAAGGCCGAGCAGGCCTCCGAGCGGGCTCCGCGGCAGTCCTGGCAACATCGGAACTCTGGGGCCCTCATCTTTGTCTTCGCCTCGCGGTCCAGCTTGTGGTCCCGCACTTGCTTGGACACGCGCGCGTACATTTTGACGAAGGCCTCCGCTTTCTCCAGGTGCCTGACCAGGAGCCTGCCATTCCCCGCCCTCATGGTCTGGCCCTCCCGGTGGTCGTCATCTTCGGCCTGCTCCCAGCGCGTGAGGATCTTGGAAACTCTGCCCAAGCTGGCTGGCTTGGCCTCGAGCTGCCCTGCGTGCGGACGGAATTCGCAAAGCGCAGCTTCATGTACCGAGCCGCGAGTGCCTGAAACACCCTAACACCAGGGGCTAGGCGAGGCTAGGCCCATCTGCATGCTGCATCTATATATTGGGATATGGTTGCGATTGATGTCAGCGGCCTGGGTCGGTCTGTGTTGCCACTCTTTTGCCGCTGTTTTATCATCCGTATTTTTATCATCTGTATTTTGTACTTTTATATTGGTGTGCGTCATTTGTGTAATGACGTGGATACCATAAAATCCATACTATGGAGGGTCCTAATACATATATCTGTATTGGTACCTGGACTGACCTGACCTGGACTGACCTGAACTGACCTGACCTGGACTGACCTGGACTGACCTGGACTGACCTGAACTGACCTGACCTGGACTGACCTGACCTGGACTGACCTGACCTGGACTGACCTGACCTGGACTGACCTGACCTGGACTGACCTGACCTGGACTGACCTGGACTGACCTGGACTGACCTGGACTGACCTGGACTGACCTGGACTGACCTGGACTGACCTGGACTGACCTGGACTGACCTGGACTGACCTGGACTGACCTGGACTGACCTGGACTGACCTGGACTGACCTGGACTGACCTGGACTGACCTGGACTGACCTGGACTGACCTGGACTGACCTGGACTGACCTGGACTGACCTGGACTGACCTGGACTGACCTGGACTGACCTGGACTGACCTGGACTGACCTGGACTGACCTGGACTGACCTGGACTGACCTGGACTGACCTGGACTGACCTGGACTGACCTGGACTGACCTGGACTGACCTGGACTGACCTGGACTGACCTGGACTGACCTGGACTGACCTGGACTGACCTGGACTGACCTGGACTGACCTGGACTGACCTGGACTGACCTGGACTGACCTGGACTGACCTGGACTGACCTGGACTGACCTGGACTGACCTGGACTGACCTGGACTGACCTGACCTGGACTGCTGCCGGCAGGTTTGGGCTGCGTCTGGCCGACTTGCCGTCTCACCGTAACGTGGTGGCGATTCGCGACGTGTTCGTGGACCGCGTGCCGCTGGTGGGCGGGGCCGTGACCAGCTACCCGGCCGCGCTACCGCCGCGCCTCCATCCGGACGGCGCCGGACGCAACGCCAGCCTCTTCCTGCTGATGAAGCTGTGAGTCCGCCGCAACCCCGCCGCAACCCCGCTGCCGCCCGGTGTGGTTCTCATCGGGTAGGGGTGCGGTTCTCATGGGACTGGAGAAGGAAAGGGTTTCATATTGTGATGCTCCTGTAATGTGATTACGTAAATTGTGAAGGGACATTGGGCTGGGTAAGTCGAACAGTTGGAGCTCTGTCTGGCGTGGTTAGAAGTCACCCGTAACCGGTGGCGTCGCCACACAATTTGAGTGGGTGGACAGCTAGGGGTGTGGGAGGGCCAGCCCCCACATAGGGTTAATGTTAAAATATTGCGACTCCGGCCAGAGTGATCCTGCCCCCCCCCCCCCCCCCACCCGGTGGCGACGTTGCTGCTCGTAACACAGTTTTTGTCACAGGAGTGCATTGTGCGTGTGTTTGACTCATTGTAGATTTTCGGCAATCATTCCCAGGCTCCTGCAGTAAGCTAACTTCTTGTTCATGGCGACCGTAACAGCGGCAGTTCGCCAAAGTTTTGTTTTAATTTGCTTCTGTGTCAGCGGTCCGCCGTCGTTTGTCCTGGGTGTCCCGTCCCTGGTGACCTCTGGTGACCTCTGGTGACCTCTGGTGACCTCTGGTGACCTCTGGTGACCTCTGGTGACCTCTGGTGACCTCTGGTGACCTCTGGTGACCTCTGGTGACCCCTGGTGACCGCTAGTGACTGTTAGTGACCCCTGGTGACCTCTGGCGACCCCTGGTGACCTCTGGTGACCCCTGGTGACCCCTGGTGACCTCTGGTGACCCCTGGTGACTGCTAATGCCCCCTGATCTTGTGACCCCCACGGTCCGCTGTCCCACGGCAGGTACGATGACAACCTGCGCAGTTTTCTGGAGAAGTCGTGCGAGCTGTCGGCTCACACGCGACTGCTGCTGCTCACTCAGCTGCTGGAGGGCGTGGCCCACCTGGGCCACCACCGCGTGGCGCACAGGTCAGACTGG
Organism: Chirona hameri; assembly: GCA_036785665.1. Taxonomy (NCBI): domain Eukaryota; kingdom Metazoa; phylum Arthropoda; class Thecostraca; order Balanomorpha; family Balanidae; genus Chirona; species Chirona hameri. The sequence continues at coordinate 12,428 of JAXIVJ010011731.1, read as the reverse complement.
ATGTCTCGCAGCGGCACTGAGTCGTCAGAGAGCCGGGCCGGGTCGGGCCCGACCAGGCACTGGTCTGCATCAGAACGGGTACAACTGTGCGCCATTACCCGAGTGGGGCCCGAGTGGGGCCCGAGTGGGGCCCGCTCAGCCGCCCGTGGTGCGCGGCCGACCCTTGTCAACGATGGTTTGTTTCCGAGCCAGCTGTGATAAACTAGTTGTACGATGTCATACATTGTATGGCATGCGTCTTACAAGGAGAAACTTGATTATATCTTCACGGATATGTATTTGTCGTCCAACCCAAAGTCGCATTCGTATTTTTAATGTCAAGATACCACTTACAGCCAAATTTGAAGAATATGTTTCGGTGAATTATTGTCGCGTTAGCGTTGGTGATGCCAGTGGCATGTTGGCGCGTCTGTGGGTCGTCCAGCACTGCGTCACGCTGTGTCCCGGTCGGCAGGGACCTGAAGACGGATAACCTGCTGGTGGACGTGACGGCCGGCCAGCAGCAGCCGCAGCTGGTCATCTCCGACTTTGGCTGCTGCCTGGCCCAGACGAGCGGCGCGCTGACTGTGCCCTTCACCTCCTGGGACGTGGACCGCGGCGGCAACCTGGCGCTCATGCCGCCAGAGGTGGGGACACTACCGGCTGACCGGCTGACGACCGGGGTCCTCCCAACTACACTGGCGAGGCTGCTCAAGCTCGTGGTGTTACACTGCACTGTGCTTCACCGTTCACAGGGTTGTTGATATTTCGACCATTTGTATCTGCTCCTTTTTTGTTTCCTTTTCGCAGATACTTTTGACTTTATTTCGTTGAGGCAGTGCTAAGTGTTTGTACAGTGAAAAGGTCGCTGTGTACTGAGGTACTGAGGAATCCATAGGTACTGAGTCTGATCAGTGGAGCCTGGTACTCAGTCTGACCAGTGGAGCCTGGTACTGAGTCTGATCAGTGGAGCCTGGTACTGAGTCTGGTACTGAGTCTGATCAGTGGAGCCTGGTACTGAGCCTGGTACTGAGTCTGATCAGTGGAGCCTGGTACTGAGTCTGATCAGTGGAGTCTGGTACTGAGTCTGATCAGTGGAGTCTGGTACTGAGTCTGATCAGTGGAGCCTGGTACTGAGTCTGATCAGTGGAGCCTGGTACTGAGCCTCGTACTGAGTCTGATCAGTGGAGTCTGGTACTGAGTCTGGTACTGAGTCTGGTACTGAGTCTGATTAATGGAGTCTGATCAGTGGAGTCTGGTACTGAGTCTGATCAGCGGAGTCTGGTACTGAGTCTGATCAGTGGAGCCTGGTACTGAGTCTGGTACTGAGTCTGATCAGTGGAGTCTGGTACTGAGTCTGATCAGTGGAGTCTGGTACTGAGTCTGATCAGTGGAGTCTGGTACTGAGTCTGATCGGTGGAGCCGGGTACTGAGTCTGATCAGTGGAGCCTGGTACTGAGTCTGATCAGTGGAGCCTGGTACTGAGTCTGATCAGTGGAGCCTGGTACTGAGTCTGATCAGTGGAGCCTGGTACTGAGTCTGGTACTGAGTCTGATCAGTGGAGTCTGGTACTGAGTCTGATCAGTGGAGCCTGGTACTGAGTCTGGTACTGAGTCTGATCAGTGGAGTCTGGTACTGAGTCTGATCAGTGGAGTCTGGTACTGAGTCTGATCAGTGGAGTCTGGTACTGAGTCTGATCAGTGGAGCCTAGTACTGAGTCTGATCAGTGGAGCCTGGTACTGAGTCTGATCAGTAGAGCCTGGTACTGAGTGATCAGTGGAGCCTGGTACTGAGTCTGATCAGTGGAGTCTGGTACTGAGTCTGATCAGTGGAGCCTGGTACTGAGTCTGATCAGTGGAGTCTGGTACTGAGTCTGATCAGTGGAGCCTGGTACTGAGTCTGGTACTGAGTCTGATCAGTGAAGCCTGGTAGTGAGTCTGATCAGTGGAGCCTGGTACTGAGTCTGATCAGTGGAGCCTGGTACTGAGTCTGATCAGTGGAGTCTGGTACTGAGTCTGATCAGTGGAGTCTGGTACTGAGTCTGATCAGTGGAGTCTGGTACTGAGCCTGGTACTGAGTCTGATCAGTGAAGCCTGGTACAGAGCCTGGTACTGAGTCTGATCAGTGGAGCCTGGTACTGAATCTGATCAGTGGAGCCTGGTACTGAGTAATCAGTGGAGTCTGGTACTGAATCTGATCAGTGGAGCCTGGTACTGAGTCTGATCAGTGGAGTCTGGTACTGAGCCTGGTACTGAGTCTCATCAGTGGAGCTTGGTACTGAGTCTGATCAGTAGAGCCTGGTACTGAGTCTGATCAGTGGAGTCTGGTACTGAGTCTAATCAGTGGAGCCTGGTACTGAGTCTGATCAGTAGAGCCTGGTACTGAGTCTCATCAATGGAGTCTGATCAGTGGAGCCTGGTACTGAGCCTGGTACTGAGTCTGATCAGTGGAGCCTGGTACTGAGTCTGATCAGTGGAGCCTGGTACTGAGTCTGATCAGTGGAGCCTGGTACTGAGTCTGATCAGTGGAGTCTAGTACTGAGTCTGATCAGTGGAGTCTGGTACTGAGTCTGATCAGTGGAGCCTGGTACTGAGTCTGATCAGTGGAGCCTGACACTGAATCTGATCAGTGGAGCCTGGTACTGAGTCTAATCAGTGGAGTCTGGTACTGAGTGATCAGTGGAGTCTGGTACTGAGTCTGATCAGTGGAGTCTGGTACTGAGTCTGGTACTGAGTCTGGTACTGAGTCTGATCAGTGGAGCCTGGTACTGAGTCTGATCAGTGGAGTCTGGTACTGAGTCTGATCAGTGGAGTCTGGTACTGAGTCTGATCAGTGGAGTCTGGTACTGAGTGATCAGTGGAGCCTGATACTGAGTCTGATCAGTGGAGTCTGGTACTGAGTCTGATCAGTGGAGTCTGGTACTGAGTCTGATCAGTGGAGTCTGGTACTGAGTCTGATCAGTGGAGCCTGGTACTGAGTCTGAGCAATGGAGTCTGATCAGTGGAGCCTGGTACTGAGTCTGATCAATGGAGTCTGATCAGTGGAGCCTGGTACTGAGTCTGATCAGTGGAGCCTGGTACTGAGTCTGATCAGTGGAGCCTGGTACTGAGTCTGATCAGTGGAGCCTGGTACTGAGTCTGATCAATGGAGTCTGATCAGTGGAGCCTGGTACTGAGTCTGATCAGTGGAGCCTGGTACTGAGTCTGATCAGTGGAGCATGGTACTGAGTCTGGTACTGAGTCTGGTACTGAGTCTGGTACTGAGTCTGGTACTGAGTCTGATCAATGGAGTCTGGTACTGAGTCTGATCAGTGGAGCCTGGTACTGAGTCTGATCAGTGGAGTCTGGTACTGAGTCTGATCAGTGGAGTCTGGTACTGAGTCTGATCAGTGGAGCCTGGTACTGAGCCTGGTACTGAGTCTGGTACTGAGTCTGGTACTGAGTCTGGTACTGAGTCTGGTACTGAGTCTGATCAATGGAGTCTGGCACTGAGCCTGGTACTGAGTCTGGTACTGAGTCTGGTACTGAGTCTGGTACTGAGTGAGTCTGATTAGTGGAGTCTGGACAAACTCGACACCCGTCCTGTCTTTCTCTGCCGTGTGCCGCTGATATTCTCTCGTAGCGAGCGACTGCGGAGGCTGACCACTGCTGAGGCTGACCACTGCGGAGGCTGACCACTGCGGAGGCTGACCACTGCGGAGGCTGACCACTGCGGAGGCTGACCACTGCTGAGACTGACCACTGCGGAGGCTGACCACTGCTGAGACTGACCACTGCTGAGACTGACCACTGCTGAGGCTGACCACTGCTGAGGCTGACCACTGCGGAGGCTGACCACTGCGGAGGCTGACCACTGCGGAGGCTGACCACTGCCGAGACTGACCACTGCGGAGGCTGACCACTGCTGAGACTGACCACTGCTGAGGCTGACCACTGCTGAGGCTGACCACTGCGGAGGCTGACCACTGCTGAGGCTGACCACTGCGGAGGCTGACCACTGCTGAGACTGACCACTGCTGAGACTGACCACTGCTGAGGCTGACCACTGCTGTCCATTGTTGACCACCACTGCCCACCACCACTGACCACTGCCTTCAAAATCTCACACGGTTCTTGATCTTCCGAAGCGGCTATCACACAGCAGATGGCCGCTGTCTTCCTGCGTGCGTTGGTACACTTGTGGAGCCGAGAAACACTTAAAAACACATACAAACACTGAAAAGGTAGGAGCAGGAGAGAGCCGCGCATAGCGCGTAAACAAGAGTGCCCACCACCACTGACCACTGCCCACCACCACTGACCACTGCCCACCACCACTGACCACTGCCCACCACCACTGACCACTGCCCACCACCACTGACCACTGCCCACCACCATTGACCACTGCCACCACCACTGACCACTGACCACTGACCACTGACCACTGACCACTGACCACTGACCACTGACCACTGACCACTGACCACTGACCACTGACCACTGACCACTGACCACCACCACTGACCACTGCCCACCACCACTGACCACTGCCCACCACCACTGACCACTGCCCACCACCATTGACCACTGCCACCACCACTGACCACTGACCACTGACCACTGACCACTGACCACTGACCACTGACCACCACCACTGACCACTGACCACCACCACTGACCACTGACCACTGACACTGACCACCACCACTCCCCACCACCACTCCCCACCACCACTGCTCACCACCACTGTCCACCACCACTGTCCACCACCACTGCCCACCACCACTGCCCACCACCACTGCCCACCACCACTGCCCACCACCACTGCCCACCACCACTGCCCACCACCACTGCCCACCACCACTGCCCACCACCACTGCCCACCACTAACCACTGCTGGCAACCACTGACCACCGCTGACCACCGCTGACCACTGCTGACCACCACTGACCACTGCTGACCACCGCTGACCACCGCTGACCACCGCTGACCACCGCTGACCACTGCTGACCACCGCTGACCACTGCTGACCACCACTGACCACTGCTGACCACCACTGACCACTGCTGACCACCGCTGACCACTACACAGCGGTGGTCAGCAGTGGTTAGCGGTGACCACCGCTCCGCAGATCTCTGGCGCCCGGCCATTCCGCCCCCCACCATTCCGCAGATCTCTGGCGCCCGGCCGGGTCGGTTCGCGTCTCTCGACTTCAGCCGTGCGGACGTCTGGGCGGCCGGCACGATCGCGTACGAGATCCTGGGCTGCACCAACCCGTTCTACGGTCCGGACCGGCTCAGCAGCGCCACCTACAGCGAGGCCGAGCTGCCGCCGCTGCCGGCCACCGTCCCCGACCCGCTGCGCCGCCTCGTGGAAGACATGCTGCGACGCAACCCGGCGCAGGTGGGCCGCGCACGCCAGGGGGCGCCGAGTGGCGACCACTGTCCAGTCGGAAGGGGGCAGGAGGGGTGCATTGTTAGTGGTGGGTGGGGTGTCGGACTGTGGCTGCAGAACACGTCTCCTGGCGTCTGACGCTGTATCTCCCTGCTTTCCTCTGACGGTGTGTCCGCCCTGTTCCAGCGGCTGTCGGCCCGCGCGGCCGCCACCATCTGCCAGCTGATTCTGTGGGCGCCCAGGGCCTGGTTCGTGGCGCTGCCAACTCACAGGCAGGTGAGCGTTTCAGCACTGGGAAGCAGCGACGTTTTCCTTCCCTGCAGACGATGACGCGATCTCTTAGCCACATTCAAGTCGATTATTTTCCTAACCTCTATTCCCCCGGGCTTTTGCCTACTTTGGCGGCCGTGGATCCCATGCTCCATCATGACTGCTGAGGCCACTCTCGCCGCGCTGGCTCCACACTTGCAGACGCTGTGTTCGCGCGTGTACCATTCATCTGCTGGGACTGACCCCGCCTGTCCGCCTGTGACTGTGACTGACCCCGCTTGTCCGCATCTGACTGTGACTGACCCCGCCTGTCCGCCTCTGACTGAGACTGATCCCGCCTGTCCGCCTGTGACTGTGACTGACCCCGCCTGTCCGCCTGAGACTGACCCCGCCTGTCCGCCTGAGACTGACCCCGCCTGTCCGCCTCTGACTGAGACTGATCCCGCCTGTTCGCCTCTGACTGTGACTGACCCCGCCTGTCCGCCTCTGACTGAGACTGACCCCGCCTGTCCGCCTCTGACTGAGACTGATCCCCGCCTGTCCGCCTCTGACTGAGACTGACCCCCCGCCTGTCCGCCTATGACTGACCCCGCCTGTCCGCCTCTGATCGTCTCTCCGCCGCAGGTCAAGGAGTGGCTGCTGACGCTGACGGCCAAGGTGATGTGTGAGTGGCGGACCCGCTCTGCGCGCGACGACCGTCTGGAGCACCTGCTGGTGCACACCTTCCTCTGCCGCGTCACCTACGCCGACCTGGAGGCGGCGCTCACCTGGACGCAGCAGCACGCCTGGTGAGCAGCCTGCGGGCGGCGCTCAGCTGGACGCAGGGGAATGCGTGAGGAGCCCCTGCGAACGTCTCAGCTGGGCGCAGGGGAATGCGTGAGGAGCCCCTGCGAACGTCTCTCAGCTGGACGCAGGAGCTCGGCTGAGGACGGCTCTCAGCTGGACGGAGGAGCACGGCTGAGGACGGCTCTCAGCTGGACGCAGGAGCACGGCTGAGGACGGCTCTCAGCTGGACGCAGGAGCACGGCTGAGGACGGCTCTCAGCTGGACGGAGGAGCACGGCTGAGGACGGCTCTCAGCTGAACGTAGGAGCACGGCTGAGGAGTGTTCTGAGGAGCAGTGCGGGCGTTGGAGGCCAGTCAGGTGGAGGCGGGGAGCTGAACTGTGATAGTGGTGGCGGCGGCGGCGGCGGCCGGACGGGCGGGCGCCTCTGTGGAGCGGTGTGCCACTGAGCGGTGCTGCCCGGCCGGTGTGAGGCGGCTGGTCAGTGGTGGCGGCCCCTCGCGCTGGTGCAGGCCTGGCCGGTACTGGTGCCGCATGCCACCGGCTGGCGGTGTTATCTGGAGGCAGAGCATCCTCAACTGTGGCCTCTTCCTCCACGAGGTTCTGATGTATTTGAACCAAACAGTTTTATCGGTGTTGGCGGAGCTCCGCTACCGAACTGGTGTTAATGATTCAGTCGGCCTCGGTTATCGGTTAGACTTTTGTAGCTCGGCGATAGTGCTGTAGGTATGATTGTGAGTGACTTAGTGTGGGCTTATCACACGTTCCCAAATCCCTTATTGTTATTCCCATACATGCTAACCATGATATGATATCCCATAGTCATCAGTGGTCCCGTCCGCGCCTCCGAGCAGAGGGCGCCACCTGTCATGTACGACTGGCTGTAGTGAATATTCGTACTTTCTTTGTGTAACGTAGATCACGTTTCTTGCAATGATATTGACGTTTGTCGTTCTCGCGTGGTTTTTGAGTGGTCGCAAGTGGGGCGTAGTAAATCCTCCCATATCACGGTGGAATGGTCTGT
>JAXIVJ010011730.1:12500-42620 GCA_036785665.1 Chirona hameri | reverse complement strand
TAATATATATAAATATAATATATAATATATATATATATATATATATATATATATTTAATATATATAGAATATTATATATATATATATATATATTATATATATATAGTATATATATATATATTATATTATAATATATATATATTATATATTATATATATATATAATATATATATTATACATATATAGTTCTAAGTTATACTTAGAACTTACGAATAAATGCATAGCCCGAACGGAAAGTGTAAGACGAACGTAGGAACTCAGCACACCGTAGAGTGGGGAATATGTAACATACGACAATAAGTGTCCAGCGATTTCTCACTACCGACCTTCCGCGCACAGAATAACTTACACAAAGGTGTCAATACACTGGCGTCACAATACAAACAGTATGGCTATTGACACTGTTTGGTGTGGGAACCACCCGAGCTTCCCGCGGCCTCATTGTCGGACGCAACAAGCAAGCTCTGTTCTTTGTTCCGCGCCGTGCTGTGCGAGGGACCATATTTCCTGCGCGTGTACACTCAGCGCTGTCGGGCCGGCTGCGAATAACCACATCAGCGCTGTCCGGCCGGCTGCGATATCCACACTCAGCGCTCTCCGCTGATACTATCAGTTCCCCCCACACAATCAAAAAAGAGACAGACAGCAGACATAATGGGACGCAAAAACTCGCCGTGAAATTTCGAACATTTCTAATTAGATGTTCGCAGAAATAAATCAACAGACGGTGGTATAACAGGCATAGGTTAACCGGCCTCTCAGCTTTATAGATGGCGTACAAATAAAAAAGAATACATATTGTCGAGTGAAAAATATAAATACGCAGTTGCTCATTTTGGATTACGGGACATTTAAGTATACATGGTGCAATGCTCCACATATGGATGCCTGGCACTACTGTGAATGGCTGACCGCTTGGGATGGACTCTAATTTTCGGGCGATAACTTTTGAATGAACAACTGGCATGAGTTGAACTTTCCTTATGCAATAGGACGTTTCATGCCCCCCTGCGCTAATTTGATATTTTTTAAGGCTGGTTAGTGTTCAACGAAATGTGTATGCAATCTCTTCCCATTCACACGTAATGTTAAAGATAATGCAGAGCTCTGGATAGAGGCTAAAGCCTGGTCGCTCTGTAGTCCGCCCCTCGACTCCACCCTACCACTCGCAACCGACCTAGGTCACTGGTCAGGCCCAGCGACGGTTTCATGGTCAAGCCAGGGCGGAGCTAAGCTCTGACGTCAGAACATAGCTCCACCCTGTTCAACGATAGCCTCTACCCAGTGATTGAATTCCCTGGCGCGAGTTCTTAACATTACGATTGGAATGGCAAGTACCCTCACTTTCGTGCGGCGGTGAACCGAACGCCTTAATAATACAACTTATGCGCAGGGTCTGAATATCCATGATAAGTTGTCCTCGTAGTCCATAATATCCAAATAAGTTGAATCCGTCAAAAGTTATCGCCCTAAATATTAGGGTCCCAAGCGGTCTGCCGTTAACAGTAAGGTGGAGTACCGTTTTCTCAGATGTTTAAATACTACGAACCTGTATTAACTCGTAGGGGCTACTGCATCGATGCTAGGGTGTGACAGGGGCCCGGGAACAGGGGGGGGCAGCGGGGGCGCTTGCCCCCCAACTTCTGGACCGGGGGGGGGGGGGGGGCGCGGCCGCCCCCCAACTTTGGCGTGGCAGATGTGTTCCCTAAAAATGAGCTACTTTCAATTGTTCTTCATAAAAAACAAACATAAATGCATGTATGCAAGCCTCCTTATTGTCATGCAGGTACCTGTTGAAAAGTCGCCGTAACTCCGGTATATTAGAGATGGAGAAAATGTATCCACTGAGTAGAGATACGAAATCATGCCAGTCTAGTGCCGAAATTCCGTGCCAGTCCCTTTTCTTGTTGCAGAACATCTTCCTGGTCAAAATAACCTGTAAAAACTAGTCGCTGTTTACCAGTTATATTTGTTCGGGAATTGATACATGGACACACCTTCATGCAAAACCACAAAAGGTCAGACAATTCCTACTGGACCGCCCATTTCATGAAAGACGCCGCCGCATGTCCTGATCACCGACCTAACATGCATCGGGAGTTATTTCTCCCACTAGCTCTTCGGATGTTATTCTGAGGTCTTCAGCGTTATCGGTGCGGGATCATATATTTTGTGTTTAATCGTGCCCCACAGGAAAAAAGGTGTTTAATCGTGCACCACAGGGAAAACAAAATCAAATGCGCGGTCCGGTGACCGCGCAGGCCACGGGTGGCCAGTATTCCCGGAGATTATTCTTGAACCCGAACTTCGCCTTCAGGGGAGCCTCGAGGGTTGTGCACGGGCAGTATGAGCTGATCTTGCTGGAACCACATACGTCCCTGTTCAGGAGGCCTGGGCGAAGAAAAATCCTCCAGCATGGCGATTTGCGCTGCACTGTCCACTGTCCGGCGTCGACCATTTACAGGCCTCAAAGAAATATGGACGCGATGATCCCTTTATCGCCGCTCAAGGCGTACCCCATCGTGACGTGGCGGGCAGTGAACGCGGAAGTTTGTTGCCCAGTTGTGGTCTGGTCACCAACCATGTTCTGTCAGTCTGTCTGTAGAGGTGGCAGTCGTGTAGGCGTTAAGTCTCATCACTAAACCAAATCCTCTTAAGCCAGTTTTCATGACGGGGGATATCTCCGCAGCGCCCACTTACTAGCTCACGCTGACAGAACAGTTGGTGCAGTTCTGGACATGGTCGGTATCTTATATGGCTTAGAGAGCGAGTTCGTCGTGCATGATTTCGTTTGTATTGCTTTGGTCACTGATGCCAATCACACGCTGACCCTTCGAGCAGACTTCCGGCTGTTTCGGCGGTTTATATCCGCTACCCGCCGATATTCTTAGGGGTTCGCATCGTTCTTGGGCGTCGGACCTGTCCTGGTTCTGGTTTCCAACCAATCCCGCACGCTGGTCCACATATATTTTTTTGATACATATTTGGTTGGCTGTAATTTTCGCCCAACTGCTGTTGGAAATCCAGAATCACAGCGACTAAGCTACCGGCCCTAGCATGCGACTCGACCAATAAAGTGCTTTCATCTGTTTGTCAGCTGTGGCATGCTGGTGATGTTACATCGTCGAGCGGCGACAAACTATATTGTGCAATTAAAAATGCATAATTGTAATCAATGTCCAATACAAAATCACGTGCACGTGCAGCATAACTTAGCATTCGGTTGCAATGACAGGATCCTCCTTCGCATCGAAATCAATTTCTCGTCTAAATGAAATTGGTAAATGGACATTAGTTTTGCTTGTTTTCTGTTCGAGTTTCATTTGCACCATTTCAATGATTGACGATAAAATGCATACGGATTTTGTTTACTATAAATTTGTATTTCGATTGGTGTCATTTGGTTTTGTCCTGTAAACATTCAAAACGAAAGTTACGGCGAGTTTTCCAACAGATACATTTTTTTTTGCCGCACCCTGTATAAGTATATACATATATACTTGAGGGGAGAAAAATGACGACTTTAAATTTTTCGCCCCCCCCAAATTAAAATCGTTCCGGACCCCTATGTGTGATGTAATATTTTTTCTCTCTACTACACATGTCTGTACTTTATGACTGACAATGACCGGACTCTTTGGGGAATTCTTTCGATTGTAATTCAAATAAAGCAATAGAACGCGATGCATCTAAAATGTCGCAGCAAGTGCTTGCCTGTTGCTTTGCTCGGACACTAGTGTGCTGAGCCCAACAAATGACAAACTTGCGAGCCTCTGCAAGGCTTTGCAGTGGCTGCGGGCGACGGTTCCATATTGATCTGCACGCATTGGAGGACCCGGTGCAAAAACAGCGGAGCCGACTGGTCGGCAGCGCGGGACCCGGCGTCCGGCGTCCGTGCGGGCGTCGGTACCCACAGGCAGGCCTACCACGCCACCACGACCACCGACCACCGACCACCGAACCACCGACCACCGACACCGACCACCGACCACCGACCACCGACCACCGACACCACCGACCACGAACCACCGACCACCGACCACCGACCACCCGACCACCGACACCGACCACCGACCACCGACCACGACCACCGACCACCGACCACCGACACGACCACCGACCACCGACACCGACCTAACCGACCACCGACCACCGACCACCGGACCACCGACCACGACACCGACCAACCGACCACCGACCACCGACCAACCGACCACCGATCCAGCCCGAGCCACCGGCCCACCGACCACCGACACCGACCACCGTACACGACCACACCGACCACACGGACCACCGACCACCCGACCACGCACCACCGACCACCGACACCGACCAACGACCACGCCGACCACCGACCAACGACCACCGAACCACCGACCCACCACCGACCACCGACCACCGACCACCGACCAACCGACACCGACACCGACCACCGACCACCGACCACACCGACCACCGACCACCGACCACCGACCACCGACCACCGACCACCGACCACCGACCACCGACCACCGACCACCGACCACCGACCACCGACCACCGACCACCGACCACCGACCACCGACCACCGACCACCGACCACCGACCACCGACCACCGACCACCGACCACCGACCACCGACCACCGACCACCGACCACCGACCACCGACCACCGACCACCGACCACCGACCACCGACCACCGACCACCGACCACCGACCACCGACCACCGACCACCGACCACCGACCACCGACCACCGACCACCGACCACCGACCACCGACCACCGACCACCGACCACCGACCACCGACCACCGACCACCGACCGACCACCGACCACCGACCACCGACCACCGACCACCGACCACCGACCACCGACCACCGACCACCGACCACCGACCACCGACCACCGACCACCGACCACCGACCACCGACCACCGACCACCGACCAGTGACCAGTGACCAGTGACCAGTGACCAGTGACCAGTGACCAGTGACCAGTGACCAGTGACCAGTGTCCAGTGCCCAGTGCCCAGTGCCCAGTGCCCAGTGCCCAGTGCCCAGTGCCCAGTGCCCAGTGCCCAGTGCCCAGTGCCCAGTGCCCAGTGCCCAGTGCCCAGTGCCCAGTGCCCAGTGACCAGTGACCAGTGACCAGTGACCAGTGACCAGTGACCGGTGCCGGCCTGACCTCGCGCTGGACGGTGATCGCCGCCGGCATTGCCGTCAGCTCCAGTCAGTTCTGGTCGCGTTCCGGTCACGTTTCTCTGAATAATCCAGCGTACGGCGTGTGATCGGCCATGTGCGCGGGCGAGGGTCGGTGTGTCCGGGGGTGTCCGATCAGCGGAGTCCGTGTGACAGGCCGGGTCAGGAGGGAGTTGATCAGCGACTGTGACCCCGGTCAGGTGCCGGCCGTGGCTGACTGTCGTGAGAACCGGACGTATGTCCCCCCCCCCCTCCCCCCCCCCCCCCCCCGACTCCGCTCTGATGAATCTGTCGCGTGCCGAATGAGGTGCGCCGGCACCCCCGGATCCATGGCACTCGAAGCCCGGCCTATTCTCGTTCTCCGGCAGACACATTAGTGCGGTCCATTCGTAGTTAGGTGGATCGTTGTCTGTGTGACTATTTGTGGCTGCGTGCCGAGGGCACTTACTGGAGGTATGTGTATCTGGGCGAGATAGTAATGCGATAAATATCAACATGCAGATGCAGAAAGGGTTAGTGGAAAGTCCGGTCCGATCAATGTTAATAAAAACAGGGCACATTAATGATAATGATAGGTACGCAGAGGCGCACACAAGGGGGGGGGGCACACGGGCCCGTGCCCCCCCCCCCCCCCTACGAATTGTGGGGCCCCTCTGAAGCGGCCCCATGGGCCCCTGGTTGGCTGTAATTGTAAAACTGCTGTGGAACACGAATTTTGCTGTAAAACACGTATTTTACCCAACCAGGCGTGAAATTGGTATTAGTCGACCCTCGCCGTTTGCAATTTGCTTCAAAACTCTGTTTTCTACGATTTGTCTCATATTTATCGTTTTTCCACCAACATGACGTCATCAAAACATGATTATCTCCCAAACAATGTGACCAATTTTAATTACATTTTTACAGCATACGTATAATTGTTATACACTCAGCTACTGAAAATTTCAACAAGATGTGGCATGTGTAAAAAGTAACTCAAGAAAAACCTCAGGGAGGGGGGCTGCCAGCCCCCCTACCCCCAGTAGGGCGAGGGTTAACCCGCGCCGTGCCGGTGCTCGGCGCCACCTTCGCCGTGCTGGGGGGGGGGGGGGGGGCTCTTCGACGCCCCCTCTAACTCAGCCCCTATGAGACGTACACTCACACAAAAAATCAACACCCGCGCAGAGTGTCGACACCCCTAGCCCGTGCGATGCCCACAACCTAAAATACGTCGCCTGGAAGGTGTTTTGTTTAGCACTCAGAGAGGTGTACCGGAACAACCGTGATCGCCGCTGCATAGGGTGTATAGGTTTAACGGAACACCCTTGATAACTGCTGCATGGGTTGTCGAGGTGTCGCAATACTCATGCGGGGGTGTCCATTGACGCCTCAGCCGGGCGTATAGCGGGAGTTCGTTCTCCACTGGGAAAGGCGTAACGTCACCGCTGCATCGGGTGTCGAGGTGTCGCAATTCTCATGTGGGGTGTGTCGATTGACGCCTCAGCCGGGCGTATTGCAGGAGTTCGTTTACCACTGGGAGAGGTGTAACGGTCGCCGCTGCCTGGGGTGTCGTGACGTAGACGCATGGCGGGCTGTGGCCGCCGCCGGGCGCCGGCTCAGAGACGTGTCGCAGCTCGCAAGACTCATGCCAAGCTGAGCACTCTGACTTGACTCTGATCACTCGCGCCAACCTTCCCAATCTGAGCATCTAAAAATTGGTACATTTCATTGCAAAACCATTGTATTAACAAAACCGTGAATTATTGTAAACAGATCCATGTATCAACATCAACATCACAAATAATCTGCATCAAGCATACTCATAAATAATCATAGTTACTATGGATTAATAGACCGACCTATGGATATGGACTATGGATCAATAGACTACGTATATTCATATGTTTATAGAAGCTTGGTCGGTGCAGCTCCGACCGGATAAGAAATACAATTGGTTGTGACGGGAGAGCATGAAACATATATACGCTATCATACCTAATGTGTATCGATCACAAATTCACAACTAACTACATTTCTAAGATAAAAAGAACGCACGAAAGAACGCACTCACAACCAACAATTAGGTACTTATGACTACGATCACGACAGCACGATTGACAGCCTTTCACAACTCAACCGCAACTTGAGCACTGACAACGGTCAACAGTTTACGCCCTCACTCTGCACAACCTGCCGCGGCCAAAGCCACGGCGCAACTGAGCCGGCGCAGCCGGCCGGCGGCGATGTGCGCGCGCAGCTAACGCCGAGCGAGAGTCTCCGTCACGACACCCCAGGCAGCGGCGACCGTCACACCTCTCCCAGTGGTAAACGAATTCCTGCAATACGCCCGGCTGAGGCGTCCATCGACAACCCCCGCATGAGTATTGCGACACCTCGACACCCCATGCAGCGGTGACGAACACACAATGCGATGGTGGTCGGCACTGACACACCACGCCGGTGTCTGCATAGCGAAGCCTCAACAATTATACCCCATGCATGAGTAAATTTCCAAATTAACCCCTGTGGTAGGAGTTAACACCCGGTTCGTGTGTCGCGATTTTGTGAGTGATAGACAAAAACCGAAAACACTGTTCGAAAGGTCGTCAAAATGCATTTTGAAACTATTTCAGGCATGTTTTTTTCAGGTCAATATTGAGGTCACCAGAGGTCATCAAGGGTCAGATTTTCAGGTTTTAGGACTTCGCTCCAGAAATACCAAGATATCACAGGAACTATGATAGCTAGGAACAAACGGAAACAAAATAATGGAAAGCTCTTGAAAAATGCCATCGGTAAGGTGTCCTCAGATTTTTGTTCAGGTCAATAGTGTAGGTTCCAGAGGTCATCAAATGTCAAAAAAAACACAAATATATTTTACCTAACAAATATAGGGAAATAATTTTGACGCCATCGTGTTTGTCTCGTCAAGGCGCTTCATATCATATGCATGATGACCAGGTTAGGTCACCTTTTAAATTTGACCCCAGGTCAAGGTCAAGTGGTGATCCAATTAGGCCATATTGCACATTAGGAGACGTGCTTCGACGAGACAAACACATTAGTGCCAGTTTCACTTCTCTATCTTGATTTTGTCGAGATGTTTTTGGGAAAAAAAGTGTTGGTGACCTCGGGTGACCTTATCTGACTCTGTAGGGGTCACTGAATACAAATTGAACCTGTAACTTCAATGATGGCCTATGATAACATGATCCAGAAGGAATTGGGCTGATTTAATTCGTATCCTCAGAATAGGAAGCATTGTATTATTTCCTCATTGACATACTGGGTAGGTCATGAAATTGACCCGACCTTAGGTCGCCGATATAAAAAATCCGAGATAAATGTATTGTAGGTACTATTGCCGTTATGAAATCCTGTAAGTACGAAATCGATCGTCCAAATACTGTGGCTGTGGTACGACCGGAAACATTTTTAGAGGTGGGGTCATTTGACCTGGTCTGTTGACCTGACCTGAGATGACTCGAGGTATTTGTATCTTATATAATGTGCGCAATAATATCCAAGCGACCCTGCTCCGGACATTTCACACGATTCTTGCCCGCGACGAAAAATTATCGGGGATGATTTTCCAGTTTCCAGATACAGAACGTGATCCTGGATAATTATCCATGATCCCGGAAAATTATCCAACATTTTCAAGATACCGAACGCACGGCAAATATCTACAAAGCTGTATTCTAGGAAACATGGCCCTTATCGTTAGCAGAGCTTCAAAAACATTGGGAAGCTGTCAAACACACTGTCTGGCAACGTAGGATGGGGGTTTTAACAGCACGTTGCTTGGCAACGTGGCGGGTGTTTGTAAAGCTCTGCTACCGAACAAGGCTCTTGACACGCTCTGTTATTGTTTCTTAAATTGGCGAGTTTGGGGTCACCATCACGCGGCGGACATTGATTGGCATGCATTGACATATGCAAAGTCGTTGGGGTTCGGCCTGGTGGGTGTTTTCTCGGAAGCAGTAGATGTGGAGAGTGGGAGCTGAATGAAGGTGTAGTCGGTACTCAGTAGTGTAATTGTCAGCTTACGATAAGGCATGCACAATTGCTGCCGCCTACGCTGAAAATCGGATATAGGAACCAGGCGCGTAACCACCACTGGGGTCACTGGGGATCAGTCCCCAGTAACATTTTCGGATTTTAACATTACGCCTATGGGTGTTGCATGGAAAGAATCGACTTCAAAGTGCCTCCGTCCCCACCTACTTTCGGAAGGTGGTTACGCCTATGATAGGAACATATCACCCTACTGGTTTTATTTCTAGTGCGCTGCCGAATACCTCCCAATATTGCATAATATGTACAGGGGTCTTATTGGGTCCGCAATGGTGGGTCCCCCTCTTGGTCCGACGGGGCCCCCTTGAGGTCGTCCCCCCCCCCCTTACGAAAATAATGTGTGCGCGCCTGTGCGCGCCATTTAGATTTAGCGAAGGAGCAAGTTTATTCATCGCTATTAGAGCGCGGTCAAACGGAAGCTCATTCTGTCCGTCTATCGTTGTATGTACATACAAACATTGGATACACGCCATGTAGCCGCAAACATGGAAACAGCAAAATAAATATTACTTATGTTCTTTCCCTTTCTTTCCTGCCAGCGCGGCGGTCGACTAGTTGCCATTTTCCATAAATGCATTACTGAACTAACTGCGCATCAGTGGGCGTTGAAAAACGTTGTTTGTCGCAGCGGTGTATGTTTTCGATATCGTTAACGGCAAAATGTGCCGCGCGACAGCGGCGGCTGGTCATGGCTTCCAGCTCGCCGGCTCGCCGTCGCCCGTGTCCGTGTCCGTGTCCGTGTCCGTGTCCGTGTCCGTGTCCGTGTCCGTGTCCGTGTCCGTGTCCGTGTCCGTGTCCGTGTCCGTGTCACAACGCAGTCATGTCACACGGCGTAACCACCCAAACGCGATGTTTATCGTCACGGCGCAGCCACAATGTGGGTTTGTAACTGGTCATTTCGATCAGTGTATTTTCTTGCGTGAACAGCTGACGATTTCGCTAGACAGTCGAGGTGTTCCGAGCTGTCAGGACTGCTGATTTCACACTCCTCCTTCCTATTTGACGATACAACAGTGGCCGAGGACTAATATTGCCGACTCGCTCCAGGTGCTTAGCTGTGTGCTTCTGAACACAACGGAGCTTCTGTTTCGTGCCGTCTTTGAGAAAACAGGCTATATGGTACCATTTTAACAAACAAATATTGAAGCTGAAATTTTGATAACGTCTGAACAGCATAGTTTCAACAAACTCTACACGGTAAACCCAAAAACCCCAGAGCAAGCACAAAATATATGCAGGCATTGAATAGGGTTCAACAAACCACATCCAGCACCTCAAAAATATTATTCTCTTACATGAAGGACGTATTGTTATATTCAAATTTGAATTTCCATGCATCTCAATGAGCACGGGACTAGTTCATCTCCATTGGGTGGACTAGCAACACCCATTGGTCTTCTTTAATTACAATTGTTGACAAAAGAATAAATGCAAAGGAATGAAATTGTAAATGCCTATCCTTGGGTATTTTGCATGTTCGTACCAAATTTTGAAATTATGCAAGTTTATGTCAAGTTAGACAATGGTTGCAAAAAAATCGTATTCTCCTTTGGGGAAAAAGTAAAACACAAAACTCTCACAAATTAAACAGCTTATCTCTACGTTGAAATCTACTATCCCACTTGTTAATCTTCGTTAGGTTATTCTAAGACCAGGTCAATGTTTGTCATTTGTCTCCACTTTCTAGTAAATAGACAAATTGTTGTCAAGAGATCCCATCTGAATAATAATAGTAGCCAATTTTGCAAACTTACAACCAACTGCGGCCGTTTTTTTATATAAAATCGAATCCAATAAGATATGTCACTAAAATATGTTCCCGAAAACAGTGTCCACTAACGCAAGGCTCAAGAGGCATAGGGACTATCGTGATTCGCGATTTTACCTGATGCGTGAAAAACGAAAAATGAAAATGAATTCACTTCAAACAACAATGCATTATTGCTTTTTCCGATATTGATGATATGATGTTTAAGGTGTGTATGTGATGCCGGTTGAGACACGCGAATCGGGTGTGATTATTGTTGTGAGCATGCCCAGTCGGCCCGGCGGCACAGCATGCTGCCACTGTCGGGTCACCGCGCGGCGCGCGGCCGCCCGGTGCATGCGACCTACCGCCGCGGGCGCCGGCCACCGTCCCGTGGCCAGCCGCACGCGGCACCCGATTGGTGCACTGTATGGGTACCAGGCCTGACTGGATTACCTCATTGGCTGCTCACCCAACCATGTATGTGACGTCGTGCGTGTCTAGCATGGTAGGGTGTCAGTATGCCTCCGGACTCGATCCAATACAGATATACAGAATACAGACCCGCAACTCGCCTCTCACTGGACCGACCAGAGCAGGACCGACGACGACACCACAATTATGATATATTTATAATCGATTATTAGCCCTGAAGAAGCCGTAAGGCGAAATGTAGGTTGGGTTTTCATTTAGTTTTGTGTCTTCATTATTTTTAATTAACCATAACATGAGCACAGGCTATATTGTATATCTTCTTATTCTCTGCACAATGCTAATTAGTAATTACAGCCATCCATCATATACGCGAATCGGGCCCATTGACGGAAGATCTAAATTATACGACTTAAAAGAAAACTAATTAAAATGCATAAATATAGGGCAAGCAACAGAAAACATCGTAAAAAATTAAACGTATTCTAGCTTCCAAAAGAGCTTTCATTTGGGCAACACTCTACTTCTAGCAGCCGTTCCCATGCTAGAGTGAGACATGCCTGACAACACCTTACAGCGGCTGCATGTTCGGCGGCGACGGACCGTCGCCTGCACGGCGCATGCGGACGTGGGTATTGGCAGGTTACTGATACCCCTGTGGAAAGTTGTCCTATAAGACGTAGTTTTCCCCATGTGTGACCCCTTCAGACATTCCCCATGTGTGAAGGGATGTGAGACCCCTTCAGGCCCTCCCATTCACACCGCTCTGCAGACTTGTAGCGACTCAGTTGTTTTAGTCGACTCAAGTCTGACTCAACAGTCTAAGAACTGACTCGACTATTGACTCAAGTGCTGTTTAAATACAATCGACTCAACTCTTGACTCAAGTGCTGTTTTTTTTTTTTTACAAATTGAATCGACCCGACTCTTGAATCAAGTGCTGTTAAAAAAATCGACTCGACTTAAAAATATATTTGAGTCGACTCAATTTTACAAATCACAAGTTTAATTATTACTTGATATTGACCGGGGGGGGGGGGAGGGGGCGGGTGTCAGCATAATCGCATTTTATCTAGTGTAAACTGGCTTGCTCAGGAGGGGGGGTGGGGGGGGGGGTCCCTAGTGCCCCCCCCCCCCCTTGGGGTATGTCCCTGTTGTAACAAACTCAAATTTGTTTGAGTCGACTCAAGTCTGACTCACAGCCAAAGAACTGACTCGACTCTTGACTCAGGTGCTGTTTCAAACAAATTGAATCGACTCTACTCTTGACTCAAGTGCTGTTTTTTGTTCAATTGAACCGATTCGACTCATGACTCATCCAAAAATGTCTGACTCATGAGTCGATTCAAGGCTCAACTGAGTCGGTTACAAGTCTGACGCCCTGACACCCTCAGGTCCCCTCGGCCACCCCGCCCTGACCCCGTCAGGCCCCCCCCCCCACCCCACCGGCCGCTCTACCGGGCAAATTGACGGCTGTCGGTCGTGGTGTCGGCGTGTCTGGGAGGGCGCGTCATTCGGCAACAGGCTGCGCCGCTAATGCCGCCGGCGCGCCGACGTCGGTCATTACGCCGTCAGACGGGCAGCCGCCGCCGCCGCCGCCGTCGCCGCTGCTGCCGCCTCGCGATATTGGTGTTCCGGCCATCACTGCCGCGCCGCCCCAATTTGAAACGTACATCAGTCGGACCGCAGGCCGCCCCCGCCCCCGCCCCCGCCCGGACCGCCGGGATCCGCTCCGAGCAGCTCTGGCCAGGAGTGTGTAAATGGGGCAAAGAGGGGTGGGGCGCAGTGGCCGAGGACGTCATCGGGCACATATATCGCTACAGAGCTAATCGGCAGTCGGGATTCAATCTAGCCGGTCAGCGAAGTTACCCGGCTAACAAGGCCGTTATATGAGATGTCAGCGGGTCTCGACTAACTGAACCAGACAGCTGACACGAGGTCGCAGCCCGCGCAGCTCGGGCGTCAGACTAGAGGCCCAGAGAGGCTGCAGCCCCGTATCTCGGGCGTCAGACTAGAGGCCCAGAGAGGCTGCAGCCCCGTATCTCGGGCGTCAGAGGCCCAGAGAGGCTGCAGCCCCGTATCTCGGGCGTCAGACTAGAGGCCCAGAGAGGCTGCAGCCCCGTATCTCGGGCGTCAGACTAGAGGCCCAGAGAGGCTGCATCCCCGTATCTCGGGCGTCAGAGGCCCAGAGAGGCTGCAGCCCCGTATCTCGGGCGTCAGACTAGAGGCCCAGAGAGGCTGCAGCCCCGTATCTCGGGCGTCAGACTAGAGGCCCAGAGAGGCTGCATCCCCGTATCTCGGGCGTCAGACTAGAGGCCCAGAGAGGCTGCAGCCCCGTATCTCGGGCGTCAGACTAGAGGCCCAGAGAGGCTGCAGCCCCGTATCTCGGGCGTCAGAGGCCCAGAGAGGCTGCAGCCCCGTATCTCGGGCGTCAGACTAGAGGCCCAGAGAGGCTGCAGCCCCGTATCTCGGGCGTCAGACTAGAGGCCCAGAGAGGCTGCATCCCCGTATCTCGGGCGTCAGAGGCCCAGAGAGGCTGCAGCCCCGTATCTCGGGCGTCAGACTAGAGGCCCAGAGAGGCTGCAGCCCCGTATCTCGGGCGTCAGACTAGAGGCCCAGAGAGGCTGCAGCCCCGTATCTCGGGCGTCAGAGGCCCAGAGAGGCTGCAGCCCCGTATCTCGGGCGTTAGAGGCCCAGAGAGGCTGCATCCCCGTATCTCGGGCGTCAGAGGCCCAGAGAGGCTGCATCCCCGTATCTCGGGCGTCAGAGGCCCAGAGAGGCTGCAGCCCCGTATCTCGGGCGTCAGAGGCCCAGAGAGGCTGCATCCCCGTATCTCGGGCGTCAGAGGCCAAGAGAGGCTGCATCCCCGTATCTCGGGCGTCAGAGGCCAAGAGAGACTGCAGCCCCGTATCTCGGGCGTCAGAGGCCCAGAGAGGCTGCAGCCCCGTATCTCGGGCATCAGAGGCCCAGTGAGGCTGCAGCCCCGTATCTCGAGCGTCAGAGGCCCAGAGAGGCTGCAGCCCCGTATCTCGGGCATCAGAGGCCCAGTGAGGCTGCAGCCCCGTATCTCGAGCGTCAGAGGCCCAGAGAGGCTGCAGCCCCGTATATCGGGCGTCAGAGGCCTGGCGAGGCCGCAGCCCCGTATCTCGAGCGTCAGAGGCCCAGAGAGGCTGCAGCCCCGTATCTCGGGCGTCAGAGGCCTGGTGAGGCAGCAGCCCCGTTTCTCGGGCGTCAGAGGCCTGGTGAGGCTGCAGCCCCGTATCTCGGGCGTCAGAGGCCTGGTGAGGCTGCAGCCGCGTGTCTCGGGCGTCAGAGGCCTGGTGAGGCTGCAACCCCGTATCTCGGGCGTCAGAGGCCCAGAGAGGCTGCAGCCCCGTATCTCGGGCGTCAGAGGCCTGGTGAGGCTGCATCCCCGTATCTCGGGCGTCAGAGGCCCAGAGAGGCTGCAGCCCCGTATCTCGGGCGTCAGAGGCCTGGTGAGGCAGCAGCCCCGTTTCTCGGGCGTCAGAGGCCTGGTGAGGCTGCAGCCCCGTATCTCGGGCGTCAGAGGCCTGGTGAGGCTGCAGCCGCGTGTCTCGAGCGTCAGAGGCCTGGTGAGGCTGCAACCCCGTATCTCGGGCGTCAGAGGCCCAGAGAGGCTGCAGCCCCGTATCTCGGGCGTCAGAGGCCTGGTGAGGCTGCATCCCCGTATCTCGGGCGTCAGAGGCCCAGAGAGGCTGCATCCCCGTATCTCGGGCGTCAGAGGCCTGGTGAGGCTGCATCCCCGTATCTCGGGCGTCAGAGGCCTGGTGAGGCTGCATCCCCGTATCTCGGGCGTCAGAGGCCCAGAGAGGCTGCAGCCCCGTATCTCGGGCGTCAGAGGCCCAGAGAGGCTGCAGCCCCGTATCTCGGGCGTCAGAGGCCTGGTGAGGCTGCAGCCCCGTATCTCGGGCGTCAGAGGCCTGGTGAGGCTGCAGCCGCGTGTCTCGGGCGTCAGAGGCCTGGTGAGGCCGCAGCGGCCTCTGGAGGGACGAGCTATCAGACAGTTCAGGAGGCGCACTGTCAGGGCAGTTCGATCTGTCTGTCAGTTTCTGCCCTTGCCAGAGGCTTGGTGGTGCGCCGGCCACTGAAGGCGGGCTGTCAGACAGGCGGATGTCTGCCAGTGTCTGCCTGACGCCCGTCGGGGTCCGCCGGGGTCCGCCGGGGTCCGCCGGGGTCCGCCGTGGTCCGCCGGGGTCCACCGAGGTTCGTCGTTGTCCCTTGACGTTTCAGTAATGTGTGCATGTGTCGGGTGGGCCCGCGCAGATAGGTCACTCGGGCCTGTCGCGTGGCTCCGTTCGTGCGCCGTATTCTGCAGTCGGCCATTCAGCCAACTGATGGATAGGCCCAATCCACTGCGCGTGTCATCCTATCCAAATAATAACCTGCCGAGATAGACCGGTCTTCTGGCGCGTCACCGTCTCTGCCACTGCCCCGGGTACGCAGAAGCTACAGTCTCCGGCATTAACACATCCTACACCTGTGCTGCAATTGCTCCATTTGTTAGGTATCTATCGTAACAGCATCATGCAGTCTTATCATGTCATGCTACCACTTTCCTAATTATACATTTTTGGAGTCAAGTCATGTTGTCATGCAACGAAACGAAGCATGCACCACGAGTGATTGTCTCTTCATGCCACACGAGTTTGTCTAAATTTGGTATTACTCCCTGTACTAATTACGAGTTGATTGTTTCCAGTCTCGCATGTATTTGCCCATGAGCGCGATATGTCGCACCCTCGCGTGGTGACTCCCTTTGGGCTCATTAACCACATCATAACTTACTCAGCTCTTATCAGTGGTCGGCGGTAACCATTTAAATTGCATTTATATTGTATTTCCTGTCACCCCCCCCCCCCCCCCTCTGCTCCCCTTATATGTCAGACTGCATGTAACGTGATACCACTGAGGCTGACCGGCTGGAGGGGACCCCTATCCCCTGAGGCTGACCGGCTGGAGAGACCCCTATCCCCTGAGGCTGACCAGCTGGAGGGACCCCTATCCCCTGATGCTGACCAGCTGGAGGGGACCCCTGTCCCCTGAGGCTGACCAGCTGGAGGGGACCCCTGTCCCCTGAGGCTGACCGGCTGGAGAGGCCCCTATCCCCTGAGGCTGACCAGCTGGAGGGACCCCTATCCCCTGATGCTGACCGGCTGGAGGGGACCCCTATCCCCTGAGGCTGACCAGCTGGAGGGGACCCCTATCTCCTGAGGCTGACCGGCTGGAGAGACCCCTATCCCCTGAGGCTGACCGGCTGGAGAGACCCCTATCCCCTGAGGCTGACCAGTTGGAGGGACCCCTATCCCCTGATGCTGACCAGCTGGAGGGGACCCCTGTCCCCTGAGGCTGACCAGCTGGAGGGCACCCCTGTCCCCTGAGGCTGACCAGCTGGAGAGACCCCTGTCCCCTGAGGCTGACCAGCTGGAGGGGACCCCTGTCCCCTGAGGCTGACCGGCTGGAGAGACCCCTATCCCCTGAGGCTGACCAGCTGGAGGGACCCCTATCCCCTGAGGCTGACCAGCTGGAGGGGACCCCTGTCCCCTGAGGCTGACCGGCTGGCGGGGACCCCTGTCCCCTGAGGCTGACCAGCTGGAGGGGACCCCTATCCCCTGAGGCTGACCAGCTGGCGGGGACCCCTGTCCCCTGAGGCTGACCAGCTGGAGGGGACCCCTGTCCCCTGAGGCTGACCGGCTGGCGGGGACCCCTGTCCCCTGAGGCTGACCGGCTGGAGAGACCCCTATCCCCTGAGGCTGACCAGCTGGAGGGACCCCTATCCCCTGAGGCTGACCAGCTGGAGGGGACCCCTGTCCCCTGAGGCTGACCGGCTGGCGGGGACCCCTGTCCCCTGAGGCTGACCGGCTGGCGGGGACCCCTATCCCCTGAGGCTGACCAGCTGGAGGGGACCCCTATCCCCTGAGGCTGACCAGCTGGAGGGGACCCCTATCCCCTGAGGCTGACCAGCTGGAGGGGACCCCTGTCCCCTGAGGCTGACCGGCTGGCGGGGACCCCTATCCCCTGAGGCTGACCAGCTGGAGGGGACCCCTGTCCCCTGAGGCTGACCGGCTGGCGGGGACCCCTATCCCCTGAGGCTGACCAGCTGGAGGGACCCCTATCCCCTGAGGCTGACCGGCTGGAGGGGACCCCTGTCCCCTGAGGCTGACCGGCTGGCGGGGACCCCTATCTCCTGAGGCTGACCGGCTGGAGGGGACCCCTGTCCCCTGAGGCTGACCGGCTGGCGGGGACCCCTATCTCCTGAGGCTGACCGGCTGGCGGGGACCCCTATCTCCTGAGGCTGACCGGCTGGAGGGACCCCTGTCCCCTGAGGCTGACCGGCTGGCGGGGACCCCTGTCCCCTGAGGCTGACCGGCTGGCGGGGACCCCTGTCCCCTGATGCTGACCAGCTGGCGGGGACCCCTATCCCCTGAGGCTGACCGGCTGGAGGGGACCCCTATCTCCTGAGGCTGACCGGCTGGCGGGGACCCCTATCTCCTGAGGCTGACCGGCTGGCGGGGACCCCTGTCCCCTGATGCTGACCAGCTGGCGGGGACCCCTATCCCCTGAGGCTGACCAGCTGGAGGGGACCCCTGTCCCCTGAGGCTGAACGGCTGGAGAGACCCCTATCCCCTGAGGCTGACCAGCTGGAGGGACCCCTATCCCCTGAGGCTGACCAGCTGGAGGGGACCCCTGTCCCCTGAGGCTGACCGGCTGGCGGGGACCCCTGTCCCCTGAGGCTGACCGGCTGGAGAGACCCCTATCCCCTGAGGCTGACCAGCTGGAGGGACCCCTATCCCCTGAGGCTGACCAGCTGGAGGGACCCCTGTCCCCTGAGGCTGACCAGCTGGAGGGGACCCCTGTCCCCTGAGGCTGACCGGCTGGCGGGGACCCCTGTCCCCTGAGGCTGACCAGCTGGAGGGGACCCCTGTCCCCTGAGGCTGACCAGCTGGAGGGGACCCCTGTCCCCTGAGGCTGACCAGCTGGAGGGACCCCTATCCCCTGAGGCTGACCAGCTGGAGGGACCCCTGTCCCCTGAGGCTGACCAGCTGGAGGGGACCCCTGTCCCCTGAGGCTGACCGGCTGGTGGGGACCCCTGTCCCCTGAGGCTGACCAGCTGGAGGGGACCCCTGTCCCCTGAGGCTGACCAGCTGGAGGGGACCCCTGTCCCCTGAGGCTGACCAGCTGGAGGGACCCCTATCCCCTGAGGCTGACCAGCTGGAGGGACCCCTGTCCCCTGAGGCTGACCAGCTGGAGGGGACCCCTGTCCCCTGAGGCTGACCGGCTGGTGGGGACCCCTGTCCCCTGAGGCTGACCAGCTGGAGGGGACCCCTGTCCCCTGAGGCTGACCAGCTGGAGGGGACCCCTGTCCCCTGAGGCTGACCGGCTGGCGGGGACCCCTATCCCCTGAGGCTGACCGGCTGGCGGGGACCCCTGTCCCCTGAGGCTGACCAGCTGGAGGGGACCCCTGTCCCCTGAGGCTGACCAGCTGGCGGGGACCCCTGTCCCCTGAGGCTGACCGGCTGGCGGGGACCCCTGTCCCCTGAGGCTGACCAGCTGGAGGGGACCCCTGTCCCCTGAGGCTGACCAGCTGGCGGGGACCCCTGTCCCCTGAGGCTGACCGGCTGGCGGGGACCCCTGTCCCCTGAGGCTGACCAGCTGGAGGGGACCCCTGCCCCCTGAGGCTGACCAGCTGGAGGGGACCCCTGTCCCCTGAGGCTGACCGGCTGGCGGGGACCCCTGTCCCCTGAGGCTGACCGGCTGGCGGGGACCCCTATCCCCTGAGGCTGACCGGCTGGCGGGGACCCCTATCCCCTGAGGCTGACCAGCTGGAGGGGACCCCTGTCCCCTGAGGCTGACCGGCTGGCGGGGACCCCTATCCCCTGAGGCTGACCAGCTGGAGGGGACCCCTGTCCCCTGAGGCTGACCGGCTGGCGGGGACCCCTGTCCCCTGAGGCTGACCAGCTGGAGGGGACCCCTGTCCCCTGAGGCTGACCGGCTGGCGGGGACCCCTATCCCCTGAGGCTGACCGGCTGGCGGGGACCCCTATCCCCTGAGGCTGACCGGCTGGAGGGGACCCCTGTCCCCTGAGGCTGACCGGCTGGCGGGGACCCCTATCCCCTGAGGCTGACCAGCTGGAGGGGACCCCTGTCCCCTGAGGCTGACCGGCTGGCGGGGACCCCTATCCCCTGAGGCTGACCAGCTGGAGGGGACCCCTGTCCCCTGAGGCTGACCGGCTGGCGGGGACCCCTATCCCCTGAGGCTGACCGGCTGGCGGGGACCCCTATCCCCTGAGGCTGACCGGCTGGAGGGGACCCCTGTCCCCTGAGGCTGACCGGCTGGCGGGGACCCCTATCCCCTGAGGCTGACCAGCTGGAGGGGACCCCTGTCCCCTGAGGCTGACCAGCTGGAGGGGACCCCTATCCCCTGAGGCTGACCGGCTGGCGGGGACCCCTATCCCCTGCTACTGCCCCTGCATGTGACCTGTTCCCCGGTCTGACGCCGCCACCGGCGGCGGTGCAGTCGGTGGGTCGCGACACACTCCAACGCTCCTCCTCCCTCTCAACCGCTGCTCCGCCGCCGCCGCCGTCGCTTATCGACTTGTCCCCCTGGCGGCAATAACCCGAACTAGTCGTGGCGGCGACAGCAGTGCCGCGTCGCCGCCAATTTGGGCTGAGGAGTGAGGACGACGGCAGACATCAGTAATGTTTGGGCTGAGGACGACGGCAGACATCAGTAATAGAGCTGCCACCATGAGCTTCCGCCCTCGGCCGACGCCCTAAACTGCTGCCCTGAACTGCAGGCCTGAACTGCAGGCCGTAACTGCCGCCCTGAACTGCCGCCCTAAACTGCTGCCCTGGACTGCAGGCCTGAACTGCAGGCCTGAACTGCTGCCCTGAACTGCCGCCCTAAACTGCTGCCCTGAACTGCAGGCCTGAACTGCAGGCTTGAACTGCAGGCCTGAACTACAGGCCGGAACTGCCGCCCTGAACTGCTGCCCTGAACTGCCTCCCTAAACTGCTGCCCTGAACTGCAGGCCTGAACTGCCGCCCTAAACTGCTGCCCTGGACTGCAGGCCTGAACTGCTGTCCTGGACTGCAGGCCTGAACTGCAGGCCTGAATTGCAGGCCGGAACTGCCTCCCTAAACTGCTGCCCTGAACTGCAGGCCTGAATTACAGGCCGGAACTGCCGCCCTGAACTGCTGTCGTGAACTGCCGCCCTAAACTGCTGCCCTGAACTGCATGCGTGAATTGCAGGCCGGAACTGCCGCCCTGACCTCCAGGCCTGAACTGACGCCCTGAACTGCAGGCCTGAATTGCAGGCCAGAATTGCCGCCCTGAACTGCAGGTCTGAACTGCTGTCCTTAACTGCTGTCGTGAACTGCCGCCCTAAACTGCTGCCCTGAACTGCATGCGTGAATTGCAGGCCGGAACTGACGTCCTGAACTGCAGGCCTGAACTGACGCCCTGAACTGCGGCCCTGAACTGCGTCCTTCGGCTGCTACCCCAAAACGGTCACCCTGCTTTGTCTGTCCGAATACAACTGACTTAAGATTACACTACAGTCGCGAACTGGCTACCAATGCTTCCAGCCTCCAATAACTCCAATATCTGCCGAGGTCAGGCCAGATCTGCCACCTGACACACCACGGGTCCCATGCATTAGTCACTGCGCGGCCGCGATTAACACAGAGCTGTCGCAGCTGCAGGCTGCGCCGAGCTCAGTCCCGTCTGGGATCCTAACGATCTCCAGATGACCGGGTTCGCCACTTTGATTAACTTTTATATTTAAATTCGTTTTTAACTGCCACAAATTAACTCAGAGCGCAAAACTGAAATATGATATCGCCTTTGTGAAGGGGGGGGGGGGCACTGGCTTGCGATGAACGTATATTATATGCTGATAATAGCCGTTTTCACGGCCAGGTTCCGCCCTCAGACCCTCAGATAATAGCCGTTTTGATAGGCCAGGTTCCGCCCTCAGACTAGATGCTGTCCTTCTAGCCAGGTGCCGCCTTCAACCCAAGTACCTCCCTCAGGCCAGGTGCTACCCTGAGGCCAGGTGCCGCCCTCAAACCAGATGTCGCCTTCAAACTAGATCTCACCCTCAGACCAGGTGTGGGCTGTCGCCCTCAGACTAGATGTCACCATCCGACCAGATGCCGCCCTCAGGCCCAACAGGGCCTCTCTGGCCCGGGTAGAAGGGCGCCTGGAATGCCGGCTGGCGCCCTTCCCTCTACAGGGGCGGCTAACGAGAGCGGCCTGGAGTGGGCTAGGTGCCGTCCTCAAATGAGGTGCCGCCCGCAGGTCAGGTGCTGCTGGGTGAATTTATGAGGGCTAGAGAGAAAAGGAGCAGGTTGAATTTCGGCAGACCTCATGGGTGGAGACAGGGATGATTTGGACAAGCATATGTGCGGGGCAGGGAGGAGTTCCGCATGCCTGGGACTTCGGCAGACCGGGGAATAGGGCAAGGTTGATTTTGTGAAGCCGGGGAACGGGAAGCAGTGGATTTCGGCTGGCCCGAGTGCAAAATTGTTTGTTTTCCATCCATTTTTGGTTCTTTTTCCCCACTTTTGTATTCATATAGACATTCAAACATGCATTTAAGACAACCATACCCGCATAGTGGCCATACATATTAACAATGAACAATCCTACCATCATACCATCGTAGTGGCCATAGCTCGCGCCGTGTCGGGGAGGGGGTGTTTAGACCCCCCCCCTCAGGATTTTCGGAGATAGCGAACAAACAGCGCCGCGCAGCGCCGCGTTTTTTTTTGGCACAGCTGTTCAGGCATCAATTGCGCACATTATGTAAAAATACATATTGGTCATCTCAGGTCAGGTCACCAGACCAGGTCACGTAACCCCACCTGCAAAAAAAACATGTGGTCGTACCAAAGGGACATTTTTTAGATGATCGGTATTTTGCTATTTTTATAATTCCCCCCCCCCACGCTCAACAACACCTTTCGCTGACGGCACTGGCGGATCCAGGGGGGGGATCGGGGGCAAATGCTCCTCCTTACAGGAATCTTGGTGGGGGCATTCAATACAGGTATGCGTTCCCTGCACTGAACGTGAAAAATAATGATCTTAGGAGAAAACTTTAGGAAAACGGAAGTTTTTTTACTCTCGAGTGATTACATTTGAAGTTTTTATGTATCCCTTTTGTCAATGATAGAGAAAATAGCGCACCAGATGCAATTCAAGCAGCGCCGGTGACACTTAACCCGCGCCCCGCTGGGGGGGGGGGGGGGGGGGGGCAGAATCTGCCCCCACCCCCCTCCCTCCCAGATTTTCTCAATAGCTTGTAAACCATGATAGATATGAACGTGAAACTTTCCACACCTAATGCTGCATCAATTCTACATCTTCTTGCTGAAGATAAATGACATTGATACAGTGTTTTGGGAGATAATGACGTTTTAATTACGTCATATCATGACATTTTTGGTGGAGAAACGATATATGTTTTAAAAAAATCGTAGAAAATAAAGTTTTGAAGCAAATTGTACATAAAAACGTCAAAAGAAAGGAAGTGACATTCTCTTTAAAATGGCTATTTCGGTTTTTCAACGAAAAAAAATTACCCCAAAATAACAATGACATTTTTTCGGAATAATTCCACAACAAAATTATGTGAATGTGAAAAGTGCATTTCTTAAGTTCGAATACCAAAATAAGGTGACTGGCCCAAATCCGCGGATAAAAAATTGGGGTACTTTTTTGCCACAAAAAGAGGCGCACTCATGTGGGGTTTTGGCGCCCTCTTGAGGGCTTGACCCCTCCCCTTTGACGGATTTCTAAATACGCCACTGTCCGTGAGCATGTGCAATCTGAAATTGTTCACCATAATAGTATGGTAACCATTGGCCAAGCAAGCTTCTAAAAGTGAAGGCTGGCAGTGGGATAGGGATGAATTAATTAAGGAAATCAGCGTTCCAGATGGGTTTATTATTTAAAATACGACTTTAAATTTGATAATATGCGACGTCATTTCAACCTGCTTGCATTAATGACTGTCGATTTTTCAGTAGCAACAAATTATAGTTGGTAATCCAGCAAAGAGTTGGTATTTTGTATTTAAGCCACAGTTACTTTGGCATGAAATTCCCATGCCAACTTTGACCAAAATACGGTCATGACTATGCATACTTGGTTGGCATCCTGCATTTGCATGACAATACTGATAGTAAGTCAGGACCATTACTACGTGCCAAGGAATCGAAGTAACAACACCAAGAACGCATATGCTCTGTATTATTTTAGAGCTCAACTTTATCGGCATTGATTCGATGATTGTATTACCTACTGGTAAGTTTCACAATGCGTGATGACTTATAACGTTATGATCCCTACATGACATATAAGGTGCCAACAATATAGACTACCTATGCAATATGTATTAAAGATATATATATATATATATATATATATATATATATATATATATATATATATATATATATATATATATATATATATATATATATATATATATATATATATATATACCTAAATATGTTTTCAGCAATGTCCTCAGCTGTTCTTGCGAATGCTGCTTTGCCCAAAATTATCATGACAGTGACTATATTATAAATTAGTGACTATATGGCCAATAGCAGTCTGGCCTCTTCAGCCAAAGCCATGGGCCAGCGCTGCAGCTCCGCGATCTCTGGACGCTCTTGGACAGCGCTGGCTATATAAGCCGGGGCTTTATAGCAGAAACGCCACTTGCCAGCGGTGCTCGTTGATGGCGACATGATAGCGCACGTGGCCCCGCCTGGTGCGCAGTTCTGTGGCGTTACTGTTCGCGCGGCAGCTGGCGCGAGCTCAGAGAGCGCCGTAACTCGGCCCGCTAATCTCAGCCAGTTGGTACGGGTGCCGAGTGCGAGCTGAACCGCTGCGTAGATACAGCTGCCGAGTCTCTTCCGCACGTCAGACCCGGGGAGCAGATCCGCACAGACCGGGGGGTCAGACCCGGGGAGCAGATTCCCATGCTCTAAGATAGTCTGACTATTAAAGTTAAGAAGCTCAGGGTTCCAACAGGGTTTTCGTGTGAAGGCATGCACGTCACATCTGATACTGCAGGTATATGGCGGACGGCAATGGCTGTCTGAAGTGGCGAGATGTCGTTGAACTGTACACAAATTTGAGGCATCTTATAATGAGCTTTAGATATCAGTCCTTGAAAGTGTTTGGCCGAAATCGTGAAACCATGATAAGCGAGCAGTTTGTGTATAGGAACGGGGAAAACTTTTTGTTCTGTTAATATATAACTTAATACACAAAGAAGTGGCTGAACACTGCTCGGAATTGTCAACATTTCCCTTTAATTTCAGAAAATGGAGTTCCAGGGTGAGCCTTGCCGTTAACTGCTGTGATTTATCAGCGAGTGTGAAACATCTGCGTCTGACAGGACGCTGCTTTGCGAGTGCACTGGAGCTTAAATCACGCGCTGCGTTTCGTAACACCGGCTGATGAAGGGGCATTGTTGGTTTCGTTTTCTTTTCATGTCATAATATCTAGGTTGATACCTCGTCCCCAAACTATCTTCTTGTGGTGCATGCCAGTCAATGTATATATGCATATTTCGTCTTTTTGCCCAGCAAAAACCACAAGTTTCTAAAGGTAACACAAGTTTCCGAGTGTCCAGAATGAGCAATTTTCACGTTTTGCACTCTGAAATGGGATACTGATATCTGAATGCCGATCGCTACTGGCCGGAACACGCGGGTGGTGTAGTGTGGTGGGCGTGGCTGCTAGATGGACCGGGCTGTGCCTGCAGGGCATGCAGGGGTCGACTGGGCTCCGGGCTGTGCCTGCAGGGCCTGCAGGGGTCGACTGGGGTCCGGGCCGTGCCTGCAGGGCCTGCAGGGGTCGACTGGGGTCCGGGCTGGTGATGTCTCTGGGAGTGGCTCCGGCGCCGCTGGCCCCAATGACGACACCCGCTGCGCTAGCGGTCGGCGGTGACGATGGCGGGTCGGAGCGGCGGCCTGGCTCCCCGGCAGTCCTGCGGCTGAGAGGCGCCGCCGCCGTCAGGTCTGGTCAATAGCTGGGCCTGCCTGATGACCGGTCACCCCGCGGCCGTCTCCCGGCGACAGAGAGGCCACCCCGCGGCCGTCTCCTGGCGACAGAGAGGCCACCCCCGCGGCCGTCTCCCAGCGATAGAGAGGCACCCCCGCGGCCGTCTCCCGGCGACAGGGAGGCCACCTCCGCAGCCGTCTCCCGGCGACAGAGAGGCCACCCCCGCGGCCGTCTCCCGGCGACAGAGAGGCCACCCCCGCGGCCGTCTCCCAGCGACAGAGAGGCCACCCCGCGGCCGTCTCCCGGCGACAGAGAGGCCACCCCCGCGGCCGTCTCCCAGCGACAGAGAGGCCACCCCGCGGCCGTTTCCTGGCGACAGAGAG
Organism: Chirona hameri; assembly: GCA_036785665.1. Lineage (NCBI taxonomy): Eukaryota > Metazoa > Arthropoda > Thecostraca > Balanomorpha > Balanidae > Chirona > Chirona hameri. Next base: position 16,780 of record JAXIVJ010011730.1, on the reverse strand, counting down.
GCAACCCCGCGGCCGTCTCCCGGCGACAGAGAGGCCACCCCCGCGTTCGTCTCCCGGCGACAGAGAGGCCACCCCCGCGGCCGTCTCCCGGCGACAGAGAGGCCACCCCGCGGCCGTCTCCCGGCGACAGAGAGGCACCCCCGCGGCCGTCTCCCGGCGACAGAGAGGCACCCCCGCGGCCGTCTCCGGCGACAGAGAGGCCACCCCCGCGGCCGTCTCCTGCGACAGAGAGGCCACTCCCGCGGCCGTCTCCCGGCGACAGAGAGGCCACCCCGCGGCCGTCTCCCGGCGACAGAGAGGCCGCCCCCGCGGCCGTCTCCCGGCGACAGAGAGGCCACCCCTGCGGCGGGCCCCCGGCGACAGAGAGGCCACCCCCGCGGCCGTCTCCCGGTGACCTTGAGGCCACCCCCGCGGCCGTCTCCCGGCGACAGAGAGGCCACCCCGCGGCTGTCTCCCGGCGACAGAGAGGCACCCCCGCGGCCGTCTCCCGGCGACAGAGAGGCCACCCCGCGGCCATCTCCCGGCGACAGAGAGGCCACCCCGCGGCGGGCCCCCGGCGACAGCCCCGCGGCGCGCAAACATGCCGCAGTCTGCCGCGGTCGTCCCAGCGAGTCACGGCTCTCCGCGGCCCGCCGCCGGACCGCGGGGAGAGATCAAATGGGAGGAAAAACAGGCCATCTCGCCGTGATGCACGGGAGACATAGATACCTCGCCGTCCGCGCAGCCGCCGGCCACTTGCTCGCATAAACATGCCGCCGAATGGGGCCATATATTAGGCGCACTAACATGACGGGCCGGATCGCGCTGGGAGGAAAACACGGTAACCATAATGGGCCTTGCCCGCGCACAATGGCGGCCATCCCTCAGACCATTTGGCACGGAGGAGCTGGCCGAATCGCGAGGTGAACAATTGGGGTTACTAAGGCGCCCCAACTGCTCGGGTTATTGGCGCAGGGTGAAGAACAATGCTAAACTGGTGCAGTAAAGGTCCGGGGTGATGAGGTGACATGGCGCACACTGAGAGCGCAGCAAGCTGGGACAGTGTGATAAGGTCCGGGGTGATGAGGTGAGATGGCGCACACTGAGAGCGCAGCAAGCTGGGACAGTGTGATAAGGTCCGGGGTGATGAGGTGACATGGCGCACACTGAGAGCGCAGCAAGCTGGGACAGTGTGATAAGGTCCGGGGTGATGAGGTGACATGGCGCACACTGAGAGCGCAGCAAGCTGGGACAGTGTGAATGACGCTTTGCTCATCAGTATGCTGTTGTGTGTGTGGGGGGGGAGGGAGGGGGGCATCAGCGTCTCAAAGAGAGCTGGTTGGCAGGCAACGATGCACTGCTAGGGGTCATTGGTGAGACAGGTTGCGATATTTTATTTTGATCGACCATACAGGTAAGCTTAGGACCTCGTTTTAATTTTATACCGCTCTGAAGTGTATTAGCGGTCATAGTTTTGTTTTGACTCTAAGAAGTATTAACTTCTCTGTCAACATGCTCTCCATATTTATGATGTGCATGTTACGTATGCTGAAAACTTTCCAATAATTACTCGGTAGGGCTGTTTTGCTATTACGCGCAAACATGAGCGGCGGCGATGAGCCCGTCTTTATTGTTTGCCGCGGATTAAAGTCCGGTGCACGTTGCATTGCATTGCATTTAGCAATGCAACGTGCACCGGACTAGTATTGCCGACATTTAGCGAAATGGGTCGCGCCATCAACCCGTTGAAATGGCAACACACCGGTCAACTATTCAGCGTTCGTCGGCAGAGTCCAGACAAAGAGCATTGCACCACCTGCGACTCCCTATTGCGAACACACTGGAAAGGCTACTCAAACTTCACTGTTTGGTTTGAACCTGAGCTTCATCAAATGTGAATTAAACATGCAACTTTGGTCCTGTCTGCCCCACATTGCTTTGGCTAATGTTGAATCCAGTTACCCTGTTGACAACATGCAGGACAGCGGTCGACCACACAAGGTTTCTGGAAAACGGTCGCTCAGGTTAAGGTCCAGTCGAGTGTGTTCTGGAAAATACGTTACTATATTGCTACATCTGACCATTGGCAGCCACAGTGATTTTTATTTTGTATGTTCTTGCATGATGGGTAATTTTCCTCGAAGAGTATGCCATGTTGTTGTGCACCATCTGTAACCTATTTCACAAAGCAAAAAAGTTTGTAATTACAAAGAATTTCTTTGTAATTACAAATAATTTTTACACATGTTTGTAGTTTGGATTTCACAAAACCCCAGGGCAGTAAATCTCAATTTACTATTTACAAACTACTTTACAAAGATATTGTTTGTAAAAATGTTTGCAATTGCACACGTTCTATTTCTCAAAGGTTGACGGAAGTGAGGAAATGTTTGCAATTACAAACTTGTTATTCCAGTGGGTCAGGGGTTCTGAATTTCAGAAACTGCATTGACAGTTGACATTGTTTGACTGTTCAGGTTATTTTCTTGGTGAGGTTGTTACGTTGCCGAGGTTGTTAGGGTAATGGTTTAGTTATGCATAGGTATAGCTGCCCAAAACAATTTATTTTTCCGAGAAATTCGAACAGGGATCTCCAGCTTTGAAGTCCGGTCACAGTGCATGCACCTTACCGATTGCGCTGTGAGGGGCGCCTCCGCGCGGAGAAACCGCATGGCGATATAATTGCAGCGGTCAACGATGTCTTGTGCAATGTACAGTGAACCTTCACCCTTTACGAAGTAAGAAATCGGCTAGGTTAGGTGAAAAAATGTCGAGAAATTCAACGATCTTTCTTTTAAGAGTAGTTCTGTTGTTATGCTCCGCCACCTGGTGAATGGTCAAATTCTGTTTACTCTAACTGCTTACCAAGATGTATTTTTACGATCAGAGTTTGCATTCCGATGAAATGTTAATTAAAAGATTATTCTCCCTATAACTAATTTTATATTGAATAAAAAAATAAACCACAATGTAAATATTTGTTAAATTAATTTGTTAACAATCAAATTATTTGTCATTAGCATCAAGTTTTAATACAAACGTTCTTGATTTCAAGCTTTCTGCTGTACTAACATTTGTGTTTACAATTTTCTTTACAATCGGTAATTCAGAGGTGGCGAATGTTTGTGAAATAGCTTTTTGTGAGGTTTGCAATATTTTCTTGTGTTTGTAATCGCAAACATGTGTAATTACTAACTTCTTTGTGAAATAGGCCTCTGAAATGCCCCAAACAGGAAACTGAATGAATTGTAAAAATATGCGTTGCACGCACATGCATAAACTACGAACATCCGGGCGGTGAGAAATTAAAGAACACCGTTGTTCTACCAAAAGGCAAGCTTTCTTTGATCTGCGCAGGATGTTTTTTCGTGATGTTTTCGGCTGATTTCAAAGAAGCAAAATCGCTTTTCGCAGAAACACTCCTAACTGTGTGTCACTATGTCAGTCAACTTGGTGTCAGCAGAATACGTTTAAAAAAAAAAAATTTAGTCCGAAACTTTTGAATGGACAGATATCCGAGGTCAGAAACAGCAATAAGCAGAGCTTGTTGCGCAGGCTCAGACCTCTACCGCCCGATCGGGCAATTCCTGGCAACCGGCAGAATTTAGAGGCAAAAGTTTGTCGTGTCCAATATACCTGGACACGGTCAGCCCCGCCCTCTGATGTCACCTGACCTTGAATGCGACCACTGCCACCGGCCACAGGCCATCCCAGTCAGAGGCAAATAGCGAACGCCGAAGCGACTCGAACCCGGTCTGCCACTACCGGGTGCGGCAAAAGCCCATCGCTATCCCGACTGAGCTACAGGGGCGAACAATGCATTCGCAATACCTCGCTTTTAGTCTAGAGGCCTTCCGAAATCCCATCGGTGTCCACGGATCTGTAGTTAGGACTGTCGAGAACTGGTGTTCCGAGTGAAACGGTTGTCATGGTTTCCAATCATGTGGATGGTATTCGCCAGGATTTGGCATTTGGTTAGCTTCCTTCCATCATCCAGGCGATAGCCGTCACGCAAACACACGAAACACAACACATCGAGGAGTGCTCACGAAACGATCGACAAAAAGCATTGTTCCTTTCAGAAACATCACATCCATGCAATATGTATGAAAGCGCCCCACTATATTCCACACACTTTGCAGATACAACTCAAGCAAAATACGCGATAATGCTAAAGCTCACGACATCCAGCGGCCTTTCCCTAGACCGGAGACAGCTTTGGCAAACAGCCTGAAACGTGTCTGCTACAATGCAAATTTTTCCATTTTCATCATACGCAATATTGCCCCAAGCTGTTTACA
>JAXIVJ010011730.1:0-7500 GCA_036785665.1 Chirona hameri | reverse complement strand
GGAGACATGATACCCACCCACCCAGCAGGAGACATGACCACCCACCCACCCAGCAGGAGACATGACACCCACCCACCCAGCAGGAGACATGACACCCACCCACCCAGCAGGAGACATGACCACCCACCCACCCAGCAGGAGATATGATCACCCACCCACTCATCAGCCGGAGACACTGACACCCACCCACCCAGCAGGAGACATGATACCCACCCACCCAGCAGGAGACATGATACCCACCCACCCAGCAGGAGACATGATACCCACCCACCCAGCAGGAGACATGACACTCACCCACTCATCAGCCGGAGACACTGACACCCACCCATCCAGCAGGAGACATGACACCCACCCACTCATCAGGAGACATGATCACCCACCCAGCAGGAGACATGACATCCACCCACCCAGCAGTAGACATGACCACCCACCCACCCAGCAGGAGACATGACACCCACCCACCCAGCAGGAGACATGATACCCACCCACCCAGCAGGAGACATGACACTCACCCACTCATCAGCCGGAGACACTGACACCCACCCATCCAGCAGGAGACATGATCACCCACCCACTCATCAGCCAGAGACATGACACTCACCCACTCATCAGCCGGAGACACTGACACCCACCCACCCAGCAGGAGACATGATCACCCACCCACCCAGCAGGAGACATGATCACCCACCCACCCAGCAGGAGACATGACCACCCACCCACCCAGCAGGAGACATGACACCCACCCACCCAGCAGGAGACATGATACCCACCCACCCAGCAGGAGACATGATACCCACCCACCCAGCAGGAGACATGACACTCACCCACTCATCAGCCGGAGACACTGTCACCCACCCATCCAGCAGGAGACATGATCACCCACCCACCCAGCTCACACAATTCTGAAAACTCATCGGATTTCGCTGGCTTGTGCATCGATAACTGATTTAAAACAAACTTTCCTTAGTAAAAGTTGCTTAGATTTTATATTATCTCAGGAAATGTGTCAAATTTGCGCCGTTTACAGGTAGTTTGGGGGTCATAGCACCATGCCCCCCCCCCCCCCCCTCTGGATCCGTCCATGGGGGACACTGACACCCCTCCACCCATCAGCCGGAGACACTGAGGAAGTTGACGCTGTTATATTTAATTATATAGCACGATTTCGAACTAAAATGAGCCAAGATCACTGGAATACCGTGTCTGAGCAAATTTAATAATTTTCCCTCTTGTCCGATGGTGAATGTGCTTAAGCGAACTTAGAGGAACCTCTGTGGTGTATGTATATAGCTATATTTATTATTGCATTTTATATTATACTAATTTTACATTGATTTCGTGATAATATTCAGTAAAAAGTTCAGTTGTGTGTTTGCGGAATTGCATGTTCATTATTGTTTTACCTTTTCCCGCCAGTCACTTTTAGTTTCCTAACAACGCAGTCACGTGCAAACATGATCTGAATTATACATTTTGTATGTTTGGTTTTGGGGTGTGAGATCCAAAAGAGTATATACAAAGTAACATGTCTTAATTGTGTTTAACCAATTACCGTCCCCTGAGCCCCTACACATCTTCCCCTATCTGTGGAACATCTTCACCTATATGTGGAACATCTTCACCTATCTGTGGAACATATTCCCCTATCTGTGGAACATCTTCACCTATCTGTGGAACATCTTCACCTATCTGGCAACTGCTGTGTACACTCGGCTACTGACAAAGCAGGGGGCATGACACCCACCCACTCACCGGCCAGCCGGAGACACCGCGCACAGCCGTCGTCCTAAGGCAGTCTGAGACTGCCTGAGGCGCCTCACCGACACCTGAATTCTCGGAGCGGCCTGTCCGGCCTGACAGCGGCCTGTCCGGCACCGATCCCAGCATCACAGGGTGTCTCTCCGGCTTCTGTTCCTGCCGTCAGATGGCGGTTCCCTGGGCCAGGGGGTCTCTCCCCAGTCGTATAGAGTGGATGGGACCGGAGCCCACCCAGGCCACGGGAGGCGGTCGTCCCGGTGGTCACACGCAGAGCGTCACGACTCGGACAGCACCTCGAGGGGACAGCGAGCGGTATACGGCGCCACTGGTGAGCCGGAGAGATCGGCCTCGTCACCGGGTCCTCCAGCCAACAGGGACGAGCAGTGGGGTCGGCCACGGTGAAGCAAGGCTCGACTCGCAAACAGAGGTCAGACACCTCGGAATACATCATCAGCTGAGGGTGTTAGCAGGCTCTCGTCTCCCCACCTCCGGATCCGCCGGCTTACCCGCGGCGGGACGGGCGCACCGGCCTGGCCAGCGATTCAGTCGCTAGGGTATCCTTTCCCAGCCATCGGGGAATATAAATTCCGATTTCCATATGAAAGGCACGTGAGTATCGTTTGACGGCGGCCGTCAGCCATCAGAGGGCCGCGGGGTGACGGCGGCCGCTCCCTCCGGCGGCGGCAGGGACGGCTGAAAGGAGGCACGCTGACGGCTGTGCTGAGCACTCAGGGTCGGGGGTCACAGAGCTGACACAGGAGCGGTCACGGTCAGGTCACAGAGCTGACCCAGGAGCGGTCAGGGCGGGGGGTTACAGAGCTGACACAGGAGCGGTCAGGGTCAGGTCACATAGCTGACCCAGGAGCGGTCAGGGTCGGGGAGTCACAGAGCTGACCCAGGAGCGGTCACGGTCGGGTTACATAGCCGACCCTGTGACGGTCACGGTCAGGTCACAAAGCCGACCCAGCAGCGGTCAGGGTCAGGTCACAGAGCTGACCCCAGGATCGGTCAGGGTCAGGTCACAAATATGTCACAGTAACGGTCAGGGTCGGGTCACATAGCTGCTGGGTGCAGCGTGGGTGTTTCAGTGGTTGCCGCAACGCTGCGGTGTGGGTGAGTACTCAGATGTGTGCCCATACATCGAACAGCTGATCACTGTCAGAGCACTTCGGTCATATATTCTCAAGGTTTGGTTGATAATGCACTGCTGCTGGTGGCAGTGAAAGTTATCAGCAGAAGGTCGTTCTTCAGCCTCCTCGTGTTATTGCCTCATGCTATAAGGAAAAGCAAACGACAGCAAGACAAACACCCGCGTCAGCCGATGTTTTTCTCCGGCTCTTGACGTGCTCCTGCCCTCTGCCCATCCCCCCCCCCATCTGCCCTCGAGTAGCCCAACTGTCTCTCCCGCTGATAGGTGGGCTGTGCCAGGACGTCGGCAGGACATCCGGCAGATAATGGCTTGCAAGGGAGCGTTCCGCGCCACGCCGCTCCCATGTCAAATCGAGTAGTCGTCTTTGGGGTGGACACACTATCAGTCTGTTAAATCGCTATCCTGGACTGATCAAATATAATGAGTAATTCGATATCGAGGGACTTGAAGCCGAGATGAGGAACGCTTCCTCTACGCCGGTGTCGCATTACCGGTAGGGAAGCTTTTCAAACTGTGACAGAGTTTGCGAGATGTGAGCGTTTTCGTCTGTAACAAGTTGCGTCTCGTCAGCGGTCAGCGACGGCACAATTACCGCAGTATTCTGCTTTATCGTCGCACAGACTCGGCCCGATTTGTGGCGGTATTAAGCCCCGGCCGGCTGCATCAGCTCTTCAGGGCCGGCCGAATTGGAGTCGTGTTCGCCGGGTCAAGCGGTGGTGGCCGGCGGTTTACTACATCTGGCGCCCACCCAATTGACACACGACCATAAAGTCGGTCATATGTATAAATTGGATTGGTTTTGACCTTTATTAGTGCCGGAAAATGGGATCATCGCATAAGCACGTCTGCGCGAGATTGAAAACTGCCGTCGTCCCCATTGGCGGCCGACTGGCGGCAGATTTTCTCTCTATGGAGCACGGCGCTGTCCGGCCAAGCGGAGACGCCTGAATCGGACCGTATTGGCGATCCGATGACGGTCGTCAGCCCTCGACAGCACAGCGGCCCACATGGCGCCGCCATCTGAAACCTCTGCCGGCCGTGTCAGCCCTCGACAGCACAGCGGCCCACATGGCGCCGCCATCTGAAACCTCCGCCGGCCGTGTCAGCCCTCGACAGCACAGCGGCCCACATGGCGCCGCCATCTGAAACCTCTGCCGGCCGTGTCAGCCCTCGACAGCACAGCGGCCCACATGGCGCCGCCATCTGAAACCTCTGCCGGCCGTGTCAGCCCTCGACAGCACAGCGGCCCACATGGCGCCGCCATCTGAAACCTCCGCCGGCCCTGTCAGCCCTCGACAGCACAGCGGCCCACATGGCGCCGCCATCTGAAACCTCTGCCGGCCGTGTCAGCCCTCGACAGCACAGCGGCCCACATGGCGCCGCCATCTGAAACCTCTGCCGGCCGTGTCAGCCCTCGACAGCACAGCGGCCCACATGGCGCCGCCATCTGAAACCTCCGCCGGCCGTGTCAGCCCTCGACAGCACAGCGGCCCACATGGCGCCGCCATCTGAAACCTCTGCCGGCCGTGTCAGCCGGCCCGAGAACACCACCGGCTCCGATCAGAGGCACCACCGGCTCCGATCAGAGGCACCACCGGCTCCGATCAGAGGAACCACCGGCTCCGATCAGAGGCACCACCGGCTCCGATCAGAGGCACCACCGGCTCCGACCAGAGGCTCCACCGGCTCCGACCAGAGGCTCCACCGGCTCCGATCAGAGGCTCCACTGGCTCCGACCAGAGGCTCCACCGGCTCCGACCAGAGGCTCCACCGGCTCCGTTCAGAGGCACCACCGGCTCCGACCAGAGTAACCACCGGCTCCGATCAGAGGCACCACCGGCTCCGATCAGAGGCTCCACCGGCTCCGATCAGAGGCACCACCGGCTCTGACCAGAGGCTCCACCGGCTCCGATCAGAGGAACCACCGGCTCCGACCAAAGGCACCACCGGCTCCGACCAGATGCTCCACCGGCTCCGATCAGAGGCACCACCGGCTCCGATCAGAGGCACCACCGGCTCCGACCAGAGGAACCACCGGCTCCGACCAGAGGCTCCACCGGCTCCGATCAGAGGCACCACCGGCTCCGACCAGAGGCACCACCGGCTCCGATCAGAGGCACCACAGGCTCCGACCAGAGGTACCACCGGCTCCGACCAGAGGCACCACCGGCTCCGACCAGAGGCTCCACCGGCTCCGACCAGAGGCTCCACCGGCTCCGATCAGAGGCACCACCGGCTCCGATCAGAGGCAGCACCGGCTCCGATCAGAGGCACCACCGGCTCCGATCAGAGGCACCACCGGCTCCGATCAGAGGCACCACCGGCTCCGACCAGAGGCACCACCGGCTCCGATCAGAGGCACCACCGGCTCCGATCAGAGGCACCACCGGCTCCGATCAGAGGCACCACCGGCTCCGATCAGAGGCACCACCAGCTCCGACCAGAGGCACCACCGGCTCCGATCAGAGGCACCACCGGCTCCGATCAGAGGCACAACCGGCTCCGACCAGAGGCACCACCGGCTCCGACCAGAGGCACCACCGGCTCCGATCAGAGGCACCACCGGCTCCGACCAGAGGCACCACCGGCTCCGATCAGAGGCACCACCGGCTCCGACCAGAGGCACCACCGGCTCCGACCAGAGGCAGCACCGGCTCCGATCAGAGGCATGCCGGTGCCTTCCGGCGGCTTTCGGCGCTCGAAAACGGCCTCCATTGCCCTGAAGCGGAGCCATGTTACCGATAGTTTGGTTGGATTGTCGTGAAAAGGTCGCAGCCTAGTTACGAACGTCACGGCGACGAAAACATTAACATTATATACAAATGGGTACTTTGGCCCTTATAACGATGTGCCGTTTCTAACAAAGTCTGAGTTTGGGGAATTCAGTTCGTGTTTATCAACGCGCTATAACATCTCACCTTTAATTGCTGACTATTTTATGGCAATCATACGCATAGACATGTATAAGTGGTTTTATGTATGTCCATGGTACAAAAGATTGAGAGACAATATATAGATTGAAGAATGAACCTGCAAAGTGTAATGGCGCATTTATGCGCACGTTTCGGTTATAAGTGGCATTTTCAGCAGCAAACATAAAAAGCAATGTTGGCACCAGTATCATCAATAACGCTTTTAGAAACAAACTGTTCTACCGGTTGTAAGGAGTCCCATTCATAACCAAGATTTATTCAAGCCACAAGTGCGTGCTGCTTGTAAAATGTGTTGACTGCAGTCTAACAGGCAAAGCAACGACAGGCGGAGGCGAGGCAGTGATTTGTTGTCACGGCCCAGTAGAGCGCAAGCTAGTCGTTTGTTTTCCTGCTCGGTTGCCAGTGTGTATATATTACAGGCAATATGAAAACTCAGGCAGTTTCGAAACTGCCTGGCTCAATTCAGGCAATTTCGAAACTGCCTAAAAACCTAGTCAGTTTGCAAAATCCCTGAAAATCCAGGTAGTTTTGAAACTGCCCAGCAGTATCAAAATTGCCTTAGGTAGTTTCGAAACTGCCTGACGATGCACGCCTCCAGCCTCTGCGTGGTCACGTAACGAGCCCAGCTTGGTGCTGCCGGTGATCAGGCGGTATCTACGAATGGTGATGCATTATTCCTGCAAACCGCGCTCATGTAATTCGAGCATAGTTGATCTGAACAATGCACGCATAACTTAACAGGTGTCTTCGCGGATGCCTCAAATAGTAAAAATATCCACTTGTGTTTGTAGATGAGACAGATAATGCATCACATTGGTATAGTCTTACATCTGCAATAACATTATTGGCTTCTGCAATGATGCAATTTGCATCATAATAGATAGCCCCGAAAGAAATGACCTGATGACCTGATGTTCAAATTACCTATAGCTATAATCAGGAGCGCAGGAACTATGTTGAAGTTGGGGGGGGGGGGGGGCAGAGGCATTCTGAAGTCGATTATTTCCATGCAACGCCCATATGCGTGATGTTAAAATCCAAAATGTTGGGGGGGGGGGGGGCTGCCCCTCCCCCCATGTTCCTACGCCTATGATCAAAGACATGGCTATAGTGCATGCTTTGTTGATGGTATTAACAAATTAATGGTTACAATGCAAGTTTTATCGGCATTTGAACATACTGTCCTATCTCAGTGTTGATCGATAAATTGGCCGATTAACCACAATATATGTACCATGCCGACATTAAAACTAGGCAAATATTTCCCGTTGTCATTTATTGAAACGTATGTGACTGTCCATGCGCAAGATGTATATGATCCTGATCATCTGGGTTCAATTTCACATTACCATTTAAACATCTCAACATGTTAACTGGTAACATGATTGGTTCATAGATTGTAGCATCTAAAAATTCCGCCATTTTGATATCACCATCCTCTCAACCGATCAGCTTGTCTTCTTGGCTGACTGGGGCTGCAAAACTCTCGCAGTAATGTGCTGTTGTTGTTTTTGCCATCAGATACATTGCATGTGTCTGAATGACCAAGCAAAACAAGAGTAGGTGGAATCGTCCATAATTGGCAGATGAGGAAATATTTAAGGTAACTGACACAGAATCCAACAAAGAATCGAAACGCTCCTGGCAGCACCCAGCGCA
>JAXIVJ010011728.1:0-42628 GCA_036785665.1 Chirona hameri | reverse complement strand
ATATATATATATATATATAATATATATATATATATATATATATATATATATATATATATATATATTATATATATATATATATATATATATATATATATATATATATATATATATATATATATATATATATATATATATATATATATATATATATATAATATATATATATATATATATATTATATATATATATATATATATATATATATATATATATATATATATATATATATATATATATATATATATATATATATATATATATATTAATACATATATACATTATACACCAGGCGGCTTCTGATAGCTCGGCTGCTGAGCGATCCAATCACATCTATCACGTGCGGGGCGGGGACGTCTATTGGGTAGCGGAGGCCGGAGATGGCCCGGGCGGCCGGACCAGGTGCTGTCGTCCCACCACTTCCCATTATAGCGGGTCGGCAGTGGGCCGCCAACCTGCCGGCCGGGCTGCCCGCCTCCCCTGAGAGCTCGACACAGGTCAGAATGGGCGGCCGCCCGGCCCAGTCGGTGCCGCAGACCGCGGTTTACGTCGACAGCTCCCAGCTAACCTTTGCTGGAGTGCAGGCACCATTTCACTGAGCGTCGTACTAGTTATCTATGAGGCTTTTAGCAGCTACGGTCTTCGCTGCACTCCATATATTGCTTACAGGTCTTTACTTCCTTCGCTAATTTCCCAGTTTCGGTTTCATATCGCTGCCTTACTCTTTCAGACTATTTATAAGCACTCTGTGAAATGAAGTCATCTAGCAAGCCGCCGATTTTTTATCTCTCCTTCGGTGGACTGACTGTTGCTGCTTGGTCCGGAGCCACCTCTGTCGAGCTCCGCCGGCCCGACCCAATCAACTCAGACCGGCGCGTTGCCGGCATTAGCGTGAATAATTTGCCGATCTGCTGCCTTTTCTCTGCCCATCGATCAAACCATCTAATGCTAATGATCTCTGCTGCGTTCAGCCGGGCCGGCCCATCAGCGCACCCGCCTCTCGACTGCTGCCCGCCGGTCCTGAGTACATGCTGTCAGGACTCTCGAATGAAACACTCGGACCACTCGGCGTTTACCGGGGGATGTGAGTGCTCTCTGGTGAACGGTGCAGACAAGCTCCGCCGGCTATTCTCTGGGGTTGCATCGCGCCCTGTGTAAGACAGATGTAGCCCGAGAATGGCAGACAGACCCGTCTGTGTGAGTGTCTGCCACGGCTCTGGCGGTATGAGCCTACACATAAGGGGACAGATTTCCTGGCGTCCATTTGTAATAATAGAAAAGCTTCGATTGCTGTTCACAAAGAATAACAAAATAAATTAGCAGAATTACCTATTTAGATAAATGGGACTTCAACCACCGATGGATGTCAGGTCCGTTAATAATTCGAATTAAGAATTAAGAATCCGTTCCGTAATTAAGAGAGTGGCGTGACTGTTAAACTTGCTTGAGCATATTGGATACCTTGGTTTGTAATCTAGTCGCATAAACCAGTAAGGCGCCGTAGTTGGCGATGAAGAAGCGAGCGCTAACGAAATGTATAGTGAATTTCAACTCGATCGGGCAAGTAGTTTCTGAGATACAAAGAAGTGAACACGTGCGCACGTGCAGACACCCCATCCTTGACTTGTGGGAAAGTGGCGGCTAAGAGGTCCCTAATCACACACCAAATTTGAACATAATCGGCGCAGCCGTTCCTGAGATATAGAATAGGGGTGGGCACGTGCGCACGTGCAGAGGCACTCCACCCCTGACTTGTGGAAAGACGGTGGCTGAGAGGTCCATAACCACAGACCAAATTTGAACACAATTGGCTCAGCCGTTCCAGAGATATAGAATAGGGGTGCGCACGTGCAGAGTCACCCCACCCCTGACTTGTGGGAAAGTGGCAGCTGAAGGGTCCCTAAACCCACACCAAATTTGCACATAATCTATCTGCCCAGCCGTTGCGAAGTTTTTGCGATAAAACACTTTTCAACACCCCTCACGGGGCACGCGCCACGCGCAGTGGTAGTCACCCACATGAGTCGGCACTGGTCTCAAACACTGTAGGTTGGATGGGCAACAGAAACCCGCTTGTCAATCGGACGAGCGGTTGCAGAGATATGAGCTTTTCAAAAGCGTCGCCACGGACCGGGTTGGGCCGAGTTGGCCGGGCCGGGTTGGGCCGCTCATATTCAGATTTTTCTCATTCACCACGGAAGGACGAGCGCTTCGCACTCGCTCGTAATTATGCTTACAGGAAGTGAGCTAATGGATTCGCCATGGGTTAGAATATTGCATAATGCGAGCCTGTCTCTTTGGAAGTCACAGCCAGTAAACGTTGTTGTATTCTGCACAGCACATCGTATATTGACGGCAGGAAACGTTTGTGTAAATAACCCAAAAATACGCAGTAAGGACAAGAGCCAAAGTATTTTACAGTGCCGCTATTTGACAGTAACAGGATGCATAGGCTTACTCAATCCAGGATAAAGAAATTATGAAAATAGTTTTTAACTAGTGGCCGGCAATACGATCGGGGCATTGCCTTGGGGTCAAAATCGTGATTTAGTGTTGTACTCACTACACAAATCCCGCGACATAGCTCGTCTATCAGTTATCGCAACAGCAGCGACACCTATAATTGACAATGACAATGAGTTATGCCAGAGCAGACCTACTAGCCGTTTTCACGATGATTTTGTATTGCGTTGGTACCATCCGTAAAGTACTACATTCCTGAGGGACCTAATCGGAAACGCATGAAATACACGGTTTGGGGCGGTGAAATAATTATTTTGTCTTCAAAAACATCAAAATAGCCGAAAAATACTGCACAAAAACGTCGGATTTGACAAATTTCAATAAAATCTCGTTTTAATTTCCCGGGCACTTTAGGGTTTGGTCCGACTCGGCGAGCGGGACCAAACTAGAACTGGCATATAAGTCCCTCAGGAATGCGGCTGGTACCTAACACAGGAACAATTTAAAATGAATTGTTGACCAATCAGCGCTTCGGACCAGGAGGTGAGGAATGCGTAATAAACATCGCTGCGTCTTAGTTTAACTGACACCTTAGTACTGAACTACGGGAGCGACATTGACCAATCAGAGCGTAGATTCTGGTCTGTCTGGATGTATCCTGTCGTCTAATTGGTGGAGCCGTGGGCTTGGGCTCTGGCGTCGTGATAAAGTAAACCACGTCATTCGTTTTTGTTTTTCATGGTGGATACGATGGTATTTAGCACGTTTGTTACATTATTCCTGCCTACATGGCTATTTCAATTTGAAGATTCCTAACAGCGGAAATGGACGGTGAGTTTAAATATTGAATACCGTGCCCAGCTGTTCTCTCCAAGCATATCTAAGTGGATACATAATCGAAAAGAAAATGCGAGACACCAGCCACATGCGTCTTGGAAGGTTATATCAATATGGCTCTAGGGCAATGTTATAGGGCTCTCATTGAAATAATCATCAAAATGACCACTTTCTTATTAACTTTATGTTAACCCTCGCCCTACAGGGGGGCCTGACAGCCCCCCCCCCTGAGGTTTTTCATGAATAACTTTTTACACATGCAGTGCATCTTGCTGAAATTTTTGGTAGCTGAGTTTACAACAATTATACGTAGGCTGTAAAATTTTATTGAAATTGGTAAAGAAGTTTGGGAAATAGTCATGTTTTGATGTTATGTTGTTAAAAAAGTAAAAATATTTGACAAATCGTAGAAAACAGGGTTTTAAAGCAAATTGCAAACGCAATTCACCAAAGATACAAAATGGCATTTTCTTCAAAATGGCAATCTCGGATTTTCATAATTTAGGGTTTTTGACCCCTATTTTTTTTAAAATGATTTTTTGGAAAAATCCCCACAAAATCGAAATTTTCAAAGATATTAGAAAACCGGAATATATGTGAAAGAACTGAGTATGGTCAATACCCCATACCAAATTTTAAAGCAATATCTTCATTTTGGACTGAGTGATGGCTCTCTAACTGTGAGAAACTGATGACGTCATTTTTTTCATAACTTTTTTTAAACTTTTTTGACAAGATACGAAGAAACAATTACCGTTTGTGTATTTCTGAACCAAAACTGGTCTAGGAACATGCCTTTTTATTTACATTTATCAATTTCTAATTTTGAGGTATTCTGAAGAGCAAAATCGCTGTTCTGGACGTGGTAAATCCGAGATCATTCACTTGACCTGGAAGGTCACCCGTTGACCTGAAATCTAAAAGTCGCGTACTGTTCGATTGCTCTCATGACAGGCAACATGCTGGTTCTTTCCGCATTGCTCTAAGTTGCTTGGTTTGGAAGTTAACAGGGGGGCCTGTCAGCCCCCCCCGTAGGGCGAAGGTGAAAAAAGCTCCCGTGGGGCGAGGGTTAAGACATCCAAATTGTATCAAGCATTCATCCATTTATAGAGTATTAGGTATAATGCAATTTAACTTACATGAACTAGCCTAACCAAACCTAATACATGGAGCTGGTTTAAATGTTTGTAGAACAGTCCAGCAGCCGATATCCTCAATATATTTGTGATTTTGATTATATTAAGTCATTTTTTTGTTATGGTGATGAAGCTAGTTGTGTTAAATTTATTCCCACGGGGTCATACTCATCAATCATACCGAGGAATGCTAGTCTATATGCATTGAACGGGAGGTCAGTGTCCTGAATTTCGCAAATGTGAGTGGAAAACCACACCCAATTGAACATTTTTGTCCCGTCACTTGCCCCCGAAATGACGTCTTTAGGTAGGTATCAATCCAAGTAACAATTTAGTTTAAAACTTGATATAACAAACATCTGGGTAATTATCTGTGCCGCCATGTGCAGCTATATTTTTTGTTTGTTAAACATACAGCAAACCTACACTGATAAAATATTTTACTACCTTAGTGTGGTTAAGGGGTCGTTGTCAATAAGTCCGACCCACTTACCACCGATATATCACCGTTTTACTACCTCCCGGTAGTATTACTTACCACCCACTTACTACACCCTTTACTAACCCAAGGGTGGTAGAGGGGTCGTTGTCAATTTGTCCGACCCACTTACCACATAGCTACTACCCTGCTACCACCCCGGTAGTAGCATTTTCCACCCACCAACCACGCTTCTACGACCCACTTACCACCCCCTGCAACCATTACCATCCTCCTACTACCCTGCTACCACCCTGCTTCCACCCTCTTACTACCCCGCTACCAGCCTCCTACTACCCCGCTACCACCCTCCTACTACCTCGCTACGACCCTCCTACTACCCCTTACCACCCTCCTACTACCCCCCCCCTACTACCCTCCTACTACCCCCTACTACCGCAGTATCATCCACCTTACTACCTCAGTACAAAAATCGAACCAGAAGGCATTTTTATTTGTATTGTATTAAAGTACGAACTATCCACACGAATGGGGTTTGTACAGTTCTTGGTCATATACGGTAAATTAGCAGGTAACGCAGGGTAAAACCACTGCGCATACAGACTACAGTTATGACAAGCACGTATACACACGCCGCCGCGCAGGCCGCCGTCGCCGCCGCCGCCGCCGCGCAGGCCGCCGCCGTCGCCGCGCAGGCCGTCGCCGCCGCGCAGGCCGCCGCCGCCGCGCAGACCGCCGGCCGCCGCCGCCGCCGCCGGGATCCAGGGGGCCAAAGGGTCCATAGCCCCCTCCCCCAACCGCCTGAAATCGGCACAAAATTGACACATTTCCTGATATAGAAAACAATCTAAGCAACTTTTACAAAGGGAAATTTGTTTTACATCAGCCCCCAAATTCAGACTGGTTATTGATTCGACTCTGAAATCCCTTGAATCAAAGAAGAATCGATTCACCACCGGATTTGTGTATTCATGATTCATGATTGAATCAAAACCCGCATAGAAAAAAGGCTGATTGAATCAAAAAGACTGTGTAATGCTATTTCAATGGTGAATCAAACATGATTTGATTCTTTGAATCGGAAAGATCCATGAATCAAACGGTGACTGAATAATTTATATTCCAAAATGAATCGTGATTGAATCCTTCAAAAAAGGTGAATCAATAACCAGTCTGCCCCCAATGCATAAGCATGCAAAATCCGATGAGTATTCATAATTGTGTGATCGACTTTTGGGGATTTGACCCCCCACCCCCCCCCCCCCCTAACACTTATGTTGAATCCACCTTTGCAATCAATCACTTTATTTATACGGTAAACACTAAACAACCTTAAAGCTATAAACAACCTTCCATTGGATATTGCATGCTATTGGTGATGTAGACGATACTACAACATCAATAGCATGAAGTCTCACTTGCATGGCTCAATGACAGTGGATGTTGCGCGTGTCACAATGACTTGACTAACTGATGACAAAAGACTAGACACAAGACAATTAGACCCTTAGTCCCAAGAGGATATGGTTATTGAATATTGACTCATAAACAAAAAAAAACATAGCCACATCATGAAGTCTGGCCTAACTAAATTGTATATTGGTGCAAATGCAAATTGAAATCAAAATAACATCGCACGGTATCAGTCGAGGAAGGTTTGGTCAAGGTCTGTTATTTAACTGAGACAGGCACCAAGCTAAGTGATGAATAAATGGGTGAAGAGTTGGTTAGATACTGGGAGAACATATATAAGCAACACACAAATGATATAAAAGAAAAATGGAATGAAAACAATAAAAAACAGTATGAAGAAGAACTTAGACAAATAGATCAGAACTATGAAAGCAATGCATGTAAGTTCCAAGGACGTTGAGGGAACACATGGATATGGTAGCTCAGGTAAAGGGGAAAATAAGAGCAATGCAATCCCCTCAGTTTGAAGTTGATCAAATAAGGAGATGCCTAGAAAAAAATGAGAAACAATAGAGCAGCAGGGCCAGATGGACTGAAGACTGAGACTGAGATGTACAAGATAATGCTAAAAAGTGAAGTATGCTTAGGAGTACTGACAAAATGCCCTAGGAATGTGCAAGAAACGAAAATACTAGAAGAATGAAAAATGTCGAAAACTAAGATGATACCAAAGACAAAGAAGCCAATGGCTAAAGATCTGAGACCCATAGCTTTAACAAATGTATCCTACAAACTGTTCATGTCACTGGTGAGAGAAATAATCGAAACACACTTAAAAAACAATGGGGAACTCAGGGAAACCCAAGCAGGCTTTACAGCGAGAGGAAGAGTTTATTGTGCAATACTGTGTAGAAGAAAGCTTTAGAATGAAGAAGTCACTGATATTGATATCAATAGACTATAGTAAGGCGTATGATTCGATTAAAAGAGATGTACTGATAGAAACGCTGAAGAAGTACAAAGCACACCCGAAACTGATAGATGTGATAGCTGATATATATGATGGCGACAAAACAGTGATAGAGATAAGCAGTGACCTGAGAAAAGAAATAAACATAAGTGGAATAAGACAAGGGTGTACAGGATCGACAACATTGTTCAAACTACTTAACTACATCATAACAAACAACATAGAAGAAAAAGGAAAAGGGCCGCACCCGCACCCCCACCCCCACCCCCACCCGCAGCCGCACACGCACACGCACACGCACACGCACACGCACACCACGCACACGCACACGCACACGCACACGCACACGCACACGCACACGCACACGCACACGCACACGCACACGCACACGCACACGCACACGCACACGCACACGCACACGCACACGCACACGCACACGCACACGCACACGCACACGCACACGCACACGCACACGCACACGCACACGCACACGCACACGCACACGCACACGCACACGCACACGCACACGCACACGCACACGCACACGCACACGCACACGCACACGCACACGCACACGCACACGCACACGCACACACACACACACACACACACACACACACACACACACACACACACACACACACACACACACACACACACACACACACACACACACACACACACACACACACACACACACACACACACACACACACACGCCCGCCCGCCCGCCCGCCCGCTCATTTTTCTCATTTCTATTTTTTCTACGATTTTGAATAAATGATTAACTAATAATAATTATGAAGAGAAACACGCACACGCTATTGCGAGTTTGATTTTTAAAATCACACTTAGATCTCCTTTTCAATTTAGTTGTTGCACTCAGCCTACGAATTGGCAACGGAAAAAGACGGCAGTTAAGCCTAACTGGAAACGTCGCACAGTTCCCTCATCAGCAAACTGGCATAAAAGACGGTAGTTTGGCTTTTAATTGTGTTACCATACGGTTCCCCTTCCTTATCAGTATGCCAGTTGCGCCTAGCTGAAATGTGTGGCGACGAGCACCAGTGGCACGAGACAGCAGACCCCACCAGTAAGACGAGAAACAAAACGGTTGCTCTGGCATATTTTTTATAATTAGCTAACTGTATTTTTTAATACATTTGCAATTGAAGGAGAATTAGTCCAAAAGATGAAAATATAAAATTGTTAAAGCCGTCGTAAATACATACAAACTTCCAGCACTTAAGTGCAGAGTACACCAGCAGCACTTCCACCTGTTGCCGTCTTGCATGTGATTGATTCTAGACGACATTGCATCAGTACCCAGGCTACATTAACATTAATGTATTTGTGTACAGCAAAAATGATCGGCCAAAAATTGTCGCAATGTGTTCTGTTTGCGATTCCAGCACAGTAATGAAATTGTAAGACGTCCGGATAATGGTCCCATTGGAAGCAAACGAAGTTACTACCATTAGTGCACTACTCGTCCATCAAAGTCATCAACCAAAAACGTTCCGCTCTGTTGGATTGTATATAAATGGCATAAATGCCATAAGTGATGGAAAACCAGGTTTCTGAATGTTCGCCTGAAATGATCATCCTAACGTTGCAATGAGATTTGCATTTCAGATTGCACCCCACAAAACACTGCCTCCGCTTATCGATAATCGACCGATAATTCGATTTCGATAATCGATGTGGTTTTGCATTTGAGATATGAGAAGAGACAATAAATGAAATAAAATGTTTCCCTTCGATACAGGAAGGGAAACATTTTATTTCACCTAAGCCAGGTGAAATCTAATGACGTATTTGAATAGTTCAAGACGGCAACATTTTTTAGTCTAAGAGGGACAAATGAGGTACAGTTCCCGAGCACCAGAAAAATAACCATTCCAGAACGAATATATCATTGAAAATTAGTTTGATACAACGTTGAGATGACTTTCCAAACTAACTTGAAAGTGGTATATGCACCCGGCCGTCTTCAAAAACATTATATGCTCAAACTTGAAATGATAAATTACGAAAATAACAACGACAATGGACGAGTGACGAGTGAGTGAGAAATGAAGTGGGATGCCGCCCAGGAGGCCACAACTTCTGCCTCGCCCGCCTGATGAAACAGAAGCTGTCCTGTCCGCCTCGTACATGGGCTCACAAGCTCGTTCATCTGTTCCCCAGGTACCGGACCGACACCATCAATCGTGTCTGCCGCGGGGCGCTGTCTGGTCCCGGCTGACTCGCTGACCGGGGTCGTCGGGCCGACTTCCCGGCCGGCCGCCACACCCGACCGCTGGCTAATTTGTCGCCCGGCCCGCTGAAACAAATGGCCCCTTGTCGTGCGAACGTCACCTCATACGCCGCCACCGGCCGCCACCGGCCGCCACCAGCCGCCACCAGCCGCCACCGGCCGCCGCCGGACGCCGCCAGCCGCCACCGGTCGCCACCAGCCGCCACCGGCCGCCGCCAGCCGGATGTGTCGCCTCTGCGCCGGCTGGCGAGCCGTCGAATCCAGCCCGGAGGCTCGACGGCTCGACAGTTAACATTTGACGGACGCAGCGACGCCGACGACGCACCTAATTAGATGCAGGGGCGGTTCTCCCATGTAGGCAATGTAGGCAATGCCTACCCAGTTCGGTAGTCTTCTTCCGATACCGATATGTATTTTACCTTCTTTTCATTTCATTTTTGTCCTTATTGATTAATATGGTTTTCTGCAATCGGAATGGCCTATCTTGGAGCAAATTTTACCAAATTTCCAAGAAAATTTCCTTCAAAGCCATAAATTAAACGCAAATGTAAGAAAACCCTTGCCTAAGCTTGCCTACCTCGTCCTACTAGATTATCGACCAGCCTGTGTACAAATATATTGCCGTCCTGCAGTATAACATTTCTGTAAGGTAGGCAAATCAAGTAGAAAATAGAAAAAAACACAACTTTTTAAGCGCAATAACTTCATAAAATAAATATGACTGCAATACCAATTATTAGTTTAGGCTCGTAGTAGCTTGCCACATAGGGGTTAAATTATTATTTCGAAAATAATGTTTCTACTACTTCTCCAGACCAGATTTGTGGCGGTATCTCAGCGTAACAACTAACCGCACGAACCAAGATCGAGCTGAGTTTTCGCCGGGCACTTCCGTTCCGGAGAAATTCGATGCGGCGTCAACGCGGCAGCAGCAAAGGACCTTTGTGACAGGCGCCGTGATGAAAATGTGTCGGGATATTTTAAATGTGGGATCTTTTTCTAATAGTTTGAGAAAAAAATCATTTTAAAGGGGAATAATGACCTTTTGATTTTGTTAGCAACAATTTCTTAGGCTACCGTTGTAGTTTTATAATTATTTTATTTAAATTTAAGAATTAAATAAAATTATTCCCAAATTCAAAGTTGTAAGTTTGGAAAAAATACAGAACAAGTACCTTGTGTACTTCATGAAGGTCATTGACAAATTCGTCCTTCCCTACCATTATTTACATTGAGTGCGGCATTTTTGGAGGCTCTGTGACGTTTCCGATCAAACTGAGCGCTGCTCGGACACACGCTAGTAGCGCTAGTACCGCTTTCGTTCTCCATGGCAACCAGGCGTCAGCCAATCAAAAGCCAGAAAGGGAATACGTTCTGGCTTTTCATTGGCTCACGCCTGGTTGTCATGGAGAACGAAAGCGCTACTAGCGTGCGTTCGAGCAGGTGCTCTGATCTGTGAAGCAATCCGTGAAGCATCCGTGATGCATGGCTGACTATCAGTATAAGTCATGAATAACAACAACATGCAAACTATACCAACTCG
This sequence comes from Chirona hameri, assembly GCA_036785665.1. Classification (NCBI taxonomy): domain Eukaryota; kingdom Metazoa; phylum Arthropoda; class Thecostraca; order Balanomorpha; family Balanidae; genus Chirona; species Chirona hameri. Next base: position 31,567 of record JAXIVJ010011728.1, on the reverse strand, counting down.
AATAAAATAAGGGTGGAATGAATTGAACCCCAGGCAAGCTAGTATTCGCAAAGCACTCGGCACTGCGCCACATAGCAAAAGGTGAGGGAAATGCATATGGGATACAATATTATTACGTCACAAGTTTCTGAAGTGTCAACTACTATGAAATACAGTGATAAAATACCTTTAATAATGATTAACAAGAAAATTCAAACTTAAAAACAATAATTTGAATAAGTCTTTAATTAGCTTTCAACTCAAAATCAGATATATTTTGCAATGCTACACAAGAATGGCACCAGTGACGTCATTAACAAAGCCTGCTACGGGACTTGGGTATACTAACCAGGAACAACTCGCCACAATGGTAAAGTGCGCCGAGAAGCATGACAATGACTTTGTAAACAAATCGCCGACGCTAAATAGGTCGCCGTCGATGTGCATCGATGAGCTTCCGATTTAATTGCCAGTTTTGTGTTATTGTTTGTTAGTTTTTTGGGGAAAAATTATTATTTTTCATGATAGTATAAAGCATATTGTTATATACAGCCACAGACAAATTATAAAATACTCCTAATGTTGAAAACAAATGAATTGATTTTCAAAATTGAGGGTCGCAACCACTAACTATGCCGCCGTTGATGTGCATCGATGAGCTTCCGATTTTATTGCCACATTTTCCAATCGCTGTTAGTTTTAGAAGATCGCCGGGCATATAATCACAACAAGCAGAACGCACAATATATTTTCCACTCCATTGCGTAATAAAACAATACTGGAAAAGCCCGCAGTTTCATGAGGACCAAAAGTACTTGCAAGTACCGGTCGTTAAAAGTGTGGAACGCTTATCAACTTTAACTTGAAATATCTTTCGGTAGGAAAGTTTTCATGCAAAATGTGATGAATTTACAATATATTTTGGTCTCGTCTGGCGATTTCAAGTGCTAACTCCATTTTTGTGGAAAAAGGGCATTATTTCCCTTTAAGGGTAAATATCATTCAATTATGATATAGTTACATATTACTGCAAGGAGACCGGCGGGTCGTCCAGACTTATATTACAAATAGGACATTATATTTCGATGCATTTTGCTTAGCCGTGTTCTTCGCATATAATTAATGATTATATGCGAAGGCTATGATTGCAGTCGCACAATTATTGTCAACCTGCAGAATTAAGCGTCGAATCGAAAGCCTTACGTGCACATCTCCGTGATAATTCTTGCCTATTTTCAAATCAACTACAAGCGGATGACAGCGTATAAACAGGCAATTTGTAGCGGTGAAGTATTAATCATGGCGATCTGCATATATTTGAAAACCTACTTTTAAAAAAAATCACGAAACAGCGTACCCCCCCCCCCCCCCTCCTGACTGACTCACCTAGGTTTGACCCCTGGCGCCGCCACCGCTGTCTTGGCTACCCAGTCTCAAGGGCCCAGCGCCGCCCCTGATTAGATGGAGTTTGGACGGGACAATGATAAATCTCAGAGCCTTCACGAGCAGACAGAGTTGACCCATTCTTAGAAACTGAGCTCCACTCGGTGCTGGGCTGCCACCAGTTACCGCTTCCAAGATCCTCCACCAAGGCGGGGTCCCATCAGTTCTACTGGCAGACTGCGCTGTCGGACACTGACAATCTGCGGACCGCCCGGCGCCGAAATCTCTGGTGGCAGCATGACGTCACTGGTTGACCCTCGGCAACAGTGCTGTCAGTCCCAGACCACACGGAGACCGCCTGGCGCCGAAGCCTCTGACGTCACTCTGACGCCATCGGCGGCTGCCCGGCCGACCGCCAGATGGCGCCGGCCGCGACCAGACAGTCTGGGCAGTCGGCGCTTTTTCGAGAACCGAGAGCAGGACAGAGGGTTCGACAGCGGGAGGAGGGAGGGCGGTGAGCGCGGCCGACGTAACGCCCGGGGGAGATGGCTCTTTGTTTCTGCGCCGCCGGCGCGCTGGCCCGAATCGGAGCGCGTTCGAGTGAGGAGAGGCGCCGCCGCCAGGCCGCGATGAATATTTCGGGCGGCTGTTGAGTTGACGCGAAAAACAGTCGGCGGGGAACAAAATTGGAACGCAGAGACACAAACAGATATTTTCGCTAGTGACTGGGCGTTCGCGGTGGTTACAGTTGCCGCCCATTCTAGTTTCTTCTGAAATTGAAATATGTTTGCGAAAACCCACAGAATCCTGCACGCAAAACGCCGTGTTCAAAAACGGTATATATTGGTAGCGTATTTTTTCGAGCAATTACGGACCGTGAATTCAACTGTTTATCGCAGGCTTGTACCACTCTCGTACGATAACTGAAAAGATAATACAAAATCGCTGGTACGAAAGCAGTGGCATCCGCAGCGTTATTTGCCGAGATGAGATGAGGGAAGTACTATTCCATGAAATAGGAAATTTATCTCGCCGATATGCATTAGTATTAACAAAATTAACACGAATTGCAAAAACGCTATTTCGAGGCACGGAAATACAAGAACATATAGAACAGATATTAAGTTATATACTTCCCACTTTGACTCCCCTTGCATTTGCGTTGAACAGTATTGGCCGTCGCATAGGTGGGCACCGGTCTGTTACTCCGTTACTCCGTTACTAACGAAGTTACTTTTTTCAATAACGAAGTAACGGACTCGTTACATTTGTTTTACAGTAACGGACCGAGCAACGGAAATTACTGTTGTGGTCCGTTACTTCGTTACCTTTTAGTCCGTTACTCCGTTACTCCGTTACTCCGTTACTCAGTTACATTTTTCCTATACTTGTTTATCTTCACGCCCGGGGTTATTAGCACCAGCACAATCATTTCCTTACACACGTAAAAAATATATCATGTGGCGTAAAGGGCTGCCAAATATCGTACCTGTTGGCCTGTTGCTTAATGCGGCGCAATGCGCAATGACTGCGATAAAGGTAGTTGTCTCCCGATCCAGAGCCCTGTTTACGGCCACCTACGGTTCGGCGGTTTCCAGCAGACTCTAGCCCCGCCCCTTTCCGCATGCGTCATCACAAGCAGGCGTCTCTTGAACGCTGAAACATTTCATCCTGCGGTTGCTCCGTGCCAACCACCGGAACCGCAGCCAATCGCAGCCAACCGCAGCCAACCGCAGCCGTGTGACGTCATACCTTTCGCCCATCCCCACTTTTAGTTACCCCACCGGCTGCCGACCACTGCTGACCGCCGAACCACAGCCAACCGCAGGGTCCGTGAACAGGCCTCCGATGCCGCGAAAGTTGACAATGTTCGTCAGCTGATATAGGCCGGCGGCAAGCTGGCGGCACTAGTTTATGCTAAAGGCGAGCTTCGAGTAACGAGTAGCGTGCCTCGGATAATTACACGCATTTGAGGGGGGATGATCCCCCCCCCCTAAATATACCCCCCATAAGAATTACAATAACGATTTGTATTAGGGTAGGGAGGTTCTGTAGGAACTATGTTTTTATAAATTTGCATGACCCTAGGGCAATAATTTCAAGGTCAAATTGGGTAAAATATGAAGGAAAACATTTTGTTTAGCGCTTTGCTCCCGAAACCCCAAAATATATCGAGAACTATGATAGCTAGGAACAAACGAAAATAACAATCGAAAGCTCTTGAAATATGCAATCGCCAATCGCTCAAATTTTAGGTCTAGGTCAAAATGTAGGTCAATAGTTTAGGCTCCAGAGGTGATCAAAGGTCAAAAAGGCTATTTATGGCAAAAACGTTTTCGCAACTAACTGTTTACCTAATTCAGATTAGGCAATAATTGTGATGCCATCGTGTTCGTCTCGCCAAGGCGCTTCGAAATATATTCATGTTGACCAGTTTAGATGAACTTAGAAATTTGACCCCAGGTCAAGGTCAAGTGGTGACCCAAGATAGTCATGCTGCATATTGGGAGACGTGTCTCGACGAGATAAACATATTGGTAGTTGGTACCGGTTTCACTTCTCTATCTTCATTTTGTCGGAATTTATATCACTTCGTTTTACAAAAGTAACGGAGTAACGGAGTAACTTCCGTTACATTTTTGACGATGTAACGGAGTAACGAGTAACGAGTTACTTTTTGGAGTAACGGAGCAACGAAGTTACATTTTGAAGTAACGGTGCCCACCTGTGTTGGCCGGCAGGTTCAACGGAAAATAACACAGATTTGCTTTTTATTGGAAGGTATCAATCGGTTAAGCGTCACTTGACCTGGTCAAATTGATCCGATGTAATCCGCCTCCGCGTAGCATGGACACAGGCCGACCCGAACTAAATACACAAATCCGCAAGAGTAGGGGTTTAATCGGTTGTTTTTTGTCTAATAGCTTATAAACAGCGGACGGCTCTGAGCGTTATTCCGGAGACTGCGGCTGCTGGCTCGGCTGGCTTTTGCATCATACATGTTGAGATGGAGCGAGCCGGCCCATATCCCGCGGTGCCAGAGTGGCCGCGTGTGGCCGCGGTGGTCAATCTCGACCCTCCGCCGGGAAATCGGACATCGATCGCGGCGTTAAACGCTGACACGGCCACCGCGCTGCCACCAACACCACCGCGCCGCCAGCGACACCACCGCGCCGCCGTGTTTCGCGGCCAGCGCCGCCCGCGTCTGAAACTTTAATCCCGCCGCCAGCACCGCCGGAGGAAACACCTCGAGCTGCCAAAGTGCGGGATTCTCGAGTTTCCAGTGTCTAAGCGGTGAGACTTGTTGTTCGCACGCAGTTGATGGATTGCCGAAATGACCGAAAGTGCGTCTGAAAGGAACGAGAATGCCGGTGAGAGATAAGAAAACGCACCATTGGAACGATCCGTACGGATTTCAAGTAATCTGAGACAAATGAGAGCAATAGCGCTGCACTTTGAATCACTTTTAAGATATAATATTGTAATCAAGCCCCCTCACCCACAGTGTTTCTCAGTGACCATTCATACGCGCATACATTGTAATACAATATTTCCTTTCGGATAAGAATGCATGTATGGTTATTATAACATTAGAAGTGGACCGCCATGCTGTGCGTCTGTTTGGAGAGAAGGGTGTATTTAAATATTAGGAGTGGCTAGCGTGGCGTGGCAGGGCGCGGTAACCCAACACCAACTTACCCATTGGTTATATGCTGTCAGATAACATTGAGTTATACAGTATTACAGTATCGAAATAAATATCATAAACTCTCAGGAAGGTTGGTATATTCTTGTGATGGACAATACCAACTCTTAAGAAAGGTAAAACTAAATCACAGCAAGTACCCGTCTGACGTTGGCAGATACCGACTAATCCTATTAGGATCGTGCCAGCCCTAACTTTAACACGGCTCTTAAAACTTACTTACGACTTAAAACGACTGCAATTTACCAAGCTGACAACATCCTGAAGGTTTTAGGGGAAAAGGTCAACATCATGATGAGGCCGAAAATAAATTGGGAAAACAATTTTAGAACCTAATCACTTTGAATGAACCGTCGTGTCCAGTGAACACATTGGGTTTGTAAACTGTTGATGTATTTCTCCGCACCACAACGGGAGGGCTGAGTCATTGTTGTGCGAAATGAGCAACACCTTAAAGGAAATAGTTCACCTTCAACATGGGGTTTTGAACTGAAATAGCAGTTTTGTAGCCCGTGTTGAGAAATCCTTATCTGGAACTGTTCTTGGCTGAAAAGACTCTCCAGCCGAAGATATTTGAGTTTTGGCGAAGGAATGCGGCGCATATATGATATACCGTACCGTCTGAACTGTGCCAGCACTGCATGGAGCATGCGCAGACCAATAACGCACACCATAAAATTAATAATTTACAACCTTCTGTCCTGAATTGGCGCGATGCAGGACCATTTTTGAAAAGACAAAAAGAAACTGTATTAAAAAATATAATAAAATCGTGTTCTGAATTTTTTTATCTCCAAAGGTGAACTATTTCCTTTAATGGTGATAGTCGAAGTTTTATATCTGCACTGTATCTTTTGAATGTACATACATCCGCATCCATCAGTTTCTGAAATTTATTCCTACCGAACTATTCTAATCATAATCATACGAAATATAATCATAAATCGTACGAAATTTTACGGTCAATTTCTTCAACATGGATATACGTTTATACTCATATTTTGTTCAATATTTTAAGAATCTTAAAAACAAAATTAGATTTGGAACCGGCATGAATGGGGCATCATTTTACAGGTAAGGGGATCCTTTAATCTGTCTTTTTCTAGCGCATTCACTTGAGATACTTCTAATGTCAATTTAATCAGTTTTTTTTTTACAATTACTTGAGAACTATTAGGTATTTAAATAAATTGTAAACTGAATCGTGTTGGTCATGACATAACTGATGTGGATATGTATTTTATTATTACTCGCTTTATGAGAAAACAAATCGTAAAAAGATATATCTTTTTTCGAAAGAAAGAAAAAATTATTTAAAAAAAATAGCTTGGTTTTCTATATTTTAAAGTGTCAACGAAAGTAATTTTGAAATAATAAACAAAGAAGAAAAAACTGCACGTCGTGCAAAAAAACGTCGCGAAAAACAAGACTAACAACATCCCTTTAGGAGAACATTTCATGAAGTGCCACCCAAACATCAACATTGATCAAAACACACTCACTATTTCGATACTTCAGATTTGCAAAGACATGGCAGATCTCAAAATTGCGGAATCAAGAGAAATTCGGAATCACAACCAGTACTAAACATCATGTCATCCTCATGGACACTGATTAAGCCAGTACCATATTCAGAACTAAACTTTCGCTTGCTTTCTTCTGTATGACTTGTTTGCGTGCGCACACATTCGGTCTACCACCTGATCTCGCGGATGTCGAATATTTTTAATTACCAAACTATTGTGATCATGTTAAATGAATGCGATGGCATACTCACTTTTAGGATTATTATTGTTGTGTTATATATGTATGTAAAGACACATGTGTGTATGTTACTGAGTGTGCAGGACGTTACGGCGAGCCCAACCATTTTTTTTGCGAGTGATGTAAAGGTTGCGATGTTGGACTGACTGACTGGTAGGAATATGTTAGTATATATGTTGTGCGTGCTTGTGGTGTAGATTGTTAGTGTTAACTGCGGTGTGTGCAATACGCTGTTGTTTGCAGAGTGTGTGCCAAATTATCGCGCGAGTTTCCTTGTTTCGTATATGTAATTGTTATATCTTGTTCATCATGCCATTATCCACTGAAGAAGGCTCATAGCCGAAAATATATTTTGGATTTTCTGTTGTTATTTGATACTAATATGAGCATGAGGTTACACATCATTATACTTTGTATTTAGAGAAATTGTAAACTGAATCATATTTGTCATGACATAACCATATGCAACGTAGAACGTTTGTTTACAACCGCACAACACTGTTTATAGATAAAAGGTTACCAATGGTCTTGACGTGTAGAACATTTTCATCATTTTTGTAGTGAATCTGTGAACATTGATTTGGATGTTATAAGCTCAATATATAGCGCACTTGCATACCCCTATTCTATATCTCAGTATCGGCTGAGCCGTTTGTGTTCAAATTCAGTGTGTGGTTAGGGACCTCTCAGCCGCCTCTTTCCCACAAGTCAGGGGTGGGGTACCTCTGCACGTGCCCACTTTTTTGTATCTCAGAAACTCCTTGCCCTATCGAGTTGAAATTCACCATACATTTCCTTCACGCTCGCTCGTTCATCGCCGACTACGGTGCCTTACTGGTATATGACCTTTCTGATAATCTTCCCTCAATGATTTCTTATTGTTTTACTTTGAACGCTGTTCCTTGTAAGGTCATCAATACGCATAAAGTTTAGCATAACGTAAGAAATGGTGATTTATGAATGTTAAAATCACCTACTGAACGTCATTTGTTTTCATTGATTTTGTACGACCAGTAGATAAAAACATCCATCATGTTCTTCCAAGCTCTCCTGTGTAACGCTGCTAAGGTAAATAGGGACGGTCAGAGGTATTTTTGAGTGAGCCAGTTTTCTCTGCCTGACTGTGAAGCTGAACTTGTGACATTTGAGCTGGCAATGGGCTGCCGCGCGCGGTCGACACTGGGTGGGACGTGTGCGCCCATACATGTAGTTTATGACCCTCTCCGGAAAAGCCATCATGAGCGCAAACGCCAGTCTGAAATCCAAATGTCGAGCCTTAAACGCTTTGCGGAATAGCATGATGTCAGAAGTACTGGGCTTCTTGGAGTAACTGGATAGACCATCTGTCTACCAGCAGACAACCATACTGGTTAATATATGTATGCTAAAATTATTAATTAACAACGTTTGGGAAGGTAATGAGTGTCAGACATGGCACAAAATAATTTGTAATTAAACACAAACCATCTTCATTTTCAACCATCTTCATCAAACCAAGTTCAAGAGCACGTATGGAAGCGTAGGCTAATTCAAGTCCTACATGTGCTAGTTATATTTTAATCCAAACATGTTTGATCGGTTACGGTGCACAAGAAGCATTAGATAGAATCTGTCATAAAAAGAACATTTAGATGAATTTTTGATCATGCAAGGAAAATTCGGTCGTTTGCCCAAGTTACGCATGAATGTTTCCAGACATGATATATTCCCCGGCCCCGTTCATTCGACCCGAGCTCCTCCGTCCTGGGCGGGCTGAGGGCTCCCTGGCCGACTCATTGTGAGGGCAGCGGCAGATCATATTTCACAGGCCTCATCCCGACCCTCTGGAGAGAAGCGACGGGTCAGGATACCTCCCCAGCCCGCAGCCGGACTGCTCGCCTCCCATTCTCAGTCCCAGCCTCCCATTCTCAGTCCCAGCCTCAGTCTCAGTCCCAGCCTCCCATTCTCAGTCCCAGCCTCAGTCTCAGTCCCAGTCTCAGTCTCAGTCCCAGCCTCAGTATCAGTCCCAGCCTCCCATTCTCAGTCCCAGCCTCCCATTATCAGTCCCAGCCTCAGTCTTAGTCCCAGCCTCAGTCTCAGTCTCAGTCCCAGCCTCAGTCTCAGTCCCAGCCTCCCATTCTCAGTCTTAGTCCCAGCCTCAGTCTCAGTCCCAGCCTCAGTCTTAGTCCCAGCCTCAGTATCAGTCCCAGCCTCAGTATCAGTCCCAGCCTCAGTCTCAGTCCAGCCTCCCATTCTCAGTCCTAGTCTCAGTCTCAGTCCCAGTATCAGTCTTAGTCCCAGCCTCAGTCTCAGTCCCAGCCTCAGTCTCAGCCTCAGTCTCAGTCTCAGTCTCAGTCTCAGTCTCAGTCTCAGTCTCAGTATCAGTCTCAGTCTCAGTCTCAGTCTCAGTCTCAGTCTCAGTCTCAGTCTCAGTCCCAGTCCCAGTCCCAGCCTCAGTTTCAGTATCACTCCCAGCCTCAGTCGCAGTCCCAGCCTTAGTCTCAGTCCCAGCCTCAGTCTCAGTCCCAGCCTCAGTCTTAGTCCCAGCCCCAGCCTCAGTCTCAGTCCCAGCCTCAGTCTTAGTCCCAGCCTCAGTCTCAGTCCCAGCCTCAGTATCAGTCCCAGCTTCAGTCTTCGTCCCAGCCTCAGTATCAGTCCCAGTCTCAGTATCAGTCCCAGCCTCCCATTCTCAGTCCCAGCCTCAGTCTCAGTCCCAGCCTCCCATTCTCAGTCCCAGCCTCAGTCTTAGTCCCAGCCTCAGTCTCAGTCCCAGCCTCAGTCTCAGTCCCAGCCTCAGTCTCAGTCCCAGCCTCCCATTCGCAGTCCCAGCCTCAGTCTCAGTCCCAGCCTTAGTATCAGTCCCAGTCTCAGTCTCAGTCCCAGCCTCAGTATCAGTCCCAGCCTCAGTCTCAGTCCCAGCCTCAGTCTCAGTCCCAGCCTCAGTCTTAGTCCCAGCCTCAGTCTCAGTCCCAGCCTTAGTCTCAGTCCCAGTCTCAGTCTCAGTCCCAGCCTCAGTATCATTCCCAGCCTCAGTCTCAGTCCCAGCCTCAGTCTTAGTCCCAGCCTCAGTCTCAGTCTCATTATCAGTCTCAGTCTCAGTCTCAGTCCCAGTCTCAGTCCCAGCTTCAGTCTCAGTCCCAGCCTCAGTCTCAGTCCCAGCCTCAGTCTCAGTCTTAGTCCCAGCCTCAGTCTCAGTCCCAGCCTCAGTCTCAGTCTCAGTCCAGCCTCAGTCTCAGTCTCAGTCCTAGTCTTAGTCCCAGCCTCAGTCTCAGTCTCAGTCCTAGTCTTAGTCCCAGCCTCAGTCTCAGTCCCAGCCCCAGTCTCAGTCCCAGCCTCAGTCTCAGTCCCAGCCTCAGTCTCAGTCCCAGCCTCAGTCTCAGTCCCAGCCTCAGTCTCAGTCTCAGTCCCAGCCTCAGTATCAGTCCCAGCCTCAGTATCAGTCCCAGCCTCAGTCTCAGTCCCAGTTCCAGTGCCAATGGATGTTGGTCAAGCAGCAGAATATGACACTGGCAGTGTGATTTTCCGGGGTTTCTTGATTTGCCCCAAAATTGTTATACATTGTTATACCGGTTCCGCCACTGTCCTAAACCTGGGTGTCACACTCGACCAGCACATGACTTTTACCTCTCATGTAGACAGTGTGGTACAGCGATGCACCGGCATGCTCTGCGGCCTGAACCATAGCAGGCATAGTCTACCACAGTCAACTCTGCTGACGATTGTACAGGGGCTCGTCATCTCGCGCATTCGTTATTGTTTGGTAGTGTATGGCGTGTGCAACAGCACTCAGATGAAGCGTGTCCAGAAGTTGCTGAATTTTTCTGCCCGTATTTTATCTGGACGTAGGAAGTTTGACCACATTAGTGATGTACTCCACAGACTGAACTGGTTTACTGCAGAACACATGTATTTGTATCACGGTCTTAACTTGCTTAAGCGTATGATTTCAACTTCGGAGCCCGAGACCATCGCCGTTGACCTGATCACACGTGGTGACGTTCATCACCGTACCACACGAAATGCGGACCATCTAGTCACGCCAGCGATCCGATCCGAGTCCGGCAGGCGTCGGTTCAAATACTCGGTGGTCACCGCGTACAACGCATTGCCCTCAACAATCAGATGCCTACCAACAACACGCTTCAAAAAGGAGCTGAGGAAACACCTGCTGATGAAACAGCGGAGCGGGGTCGGCTAGGTGTGACGAAGCGTGTGAGTGTTTATGCGTGTATTATGTGTCTGTGTGTGTGCATGTGTGTGTGTGTGTGTGTGTGTTTGTTTATGTGTGTGTGTGAGCTGCGTATGTGTGACGACCACCATGACCATATGTTTTATCATATCGACATGGGGAACAGAATAGCCACAGCACAATGTGGATGTGCCTCATGATGTAAAATAAAACAATACAAATACAAATACAAAAATGTTATACCCTTCCCTTGATGCGCTGATTCCGGAAATGTACCTCTGAAGGGTGGTATTCTTTGTTGCTTACGAGTTTCACGCCTTGTAACATTCCAGCGGCATATTGCAAGGTGCCCCGATTTGTCCACAAGATCAGTATAAATCAAACGAGTAACTCGAAAACAACAACAAAAAAAAAAAAAAAAAATATCAGTCAGGGGTTCACAACCCAGATTCCAGCGGCCAGCGCCCGGAGTCTGGTGTCTGGAGCCCGATGCCCAGAATCGAATGGTCCGGGGAGTTGGGAGGGTCCTGAGAGACAGGCTGCCGCGGATGACGCCAGCAAAAACCGCGGCTGGGGGCCGGGAGTCTGCGGGCGCCACTCGCTGACGCCGACAGTTTCCTTTCACTGGCCGTCAACACCGCCTGCCCGGCCGATAAGACGCACAATAGAGATCGGGAAATACGACTTCAGGCCTGAAAGAGTTTTATCGGCAGCGGAAAAACACGGAGCGCAATTGGACAAGCCGAACAGCTATAAAGCTTAAAACGGCTGGCGAAATCACCCGTGATCAGACGACAAAAAAGCTCTTTGAAGACGGTAATAGTTTTTGGGAACGACTCTTTCAGCAAGGCGATATATTGATGTCATAACCTCATGGATGGGATCATCTGGATGTTAGCATCAATAATATTGACTTGAATCACGAATGGCATGCACTTCGCGTCCGACTGTCATTGCGATTGTATCGCAAAAGCGAATGCCAGCGTAACAAGTCCTACTCACACATTTCTTTAAAACAATATTCAGTACAGTATTCGTCATTCATCACTTTTGCGAGCACAAGTGCATTTTAATTTAGTCCGAATCTTTTGAATGGATGGATTTCCGAGAAAGTACCGTGCCAATCAAAGATTGTTGCGCACACCCCTACCGAACTGTCCGGTCGTACCATTCAATCACTGTGTCAAAAACGGTATGTTCTTTTCCCATTGAATAATAATTCGTTTCCATATAAACTCACTTTCAAGAACATCTCCATGCATAAAACGCAGCAAACACGTTTACAAAGCCTGATTGGAAACGTGCTAAGAAAGGGAAACAATGTTCGATGCGGTCAATTTGGGTTCTAATTAGTTGCCACCTTTTGTGAATTCAGACAGTATACCTACCCATCTCTTGTAAGGAACACAAGAGCTACACACAATGCATGCGCACATGCTGACAGGGCCCTGCCGCCGAAAGGGGTTCTTCCTACCGCCGATAGGGGTTTTTCCTACCGCTGAGAGGGGTTCTTCCTGCCGCCGAAAGGGGTTCTTCTTACCGTCGAGAGGGGTTCTTCCTTCCGGGATGGAGGGGCCTAACGAGAGATGCAAACAATAATGGTTGAACCATTTATCGACTTGCGTGAGTGGTACGGTCATTAGCGTCACAAGCAATCCCCGCGGAAACCGCGCGTGCTGTGTATTCACCCTATATACCCGGTCTGGTTAGCCTTAGAAAATTAGTCAGAATCAATAACTCTTAGAGTGGTTTCGGTATGATCATTTAATGATATATTGATTAAGAGCCACGCTCCACGAGCATAGTTATGTTAGTATTTTAAGATCAAATGCAATTGAAGAACATTACTAAGAGCAATTTGGCAAAATGGCTCAATGTGCATCACGACTTGGCCACAGCTTCCGGTCCATGAGCAAAAAACAGTAACATTCATTGATATTGCTTATTGTCAACCCATGTCACAATCATTTCTCTTTTTCGCTCACATTTGAACTTGACTCATATTCGCTCGGGATATCAATGTTACTACAGAATACAAAATAAGTAAAAAAGTTGTTCAAAATGATCGTTTGTGCTAATAATATATTATTTTAATAAAAAAGAAAAGCCGAACAATTATAATGCGTTTCGATTAACAACTCAACATCAGAGAGTCTGATGTTTGTATTAATCGAAACGCGTTAGAATTGTTTGGCTTTTGTTTTGATTAAAATAATATATTATTAGCACAAATGATCATTTTTAACAACTTCTTTTACAATGAACAAGTTGCTAAACGTTCTCTAATTCTTATCAAACTTACCACCTAAGTGTTGCATATTCGCCACGACTGTGCCAAATTGGTTGCAAATTTGTTTATCACGAGCGAGCGCGAAGCGCTCGAACGTCCTTCCGTGGTGTATGGGGAAAATATAATTATGAGCGGCCCGACCCGGCCCGGCCCAACCCAGCCCGTGGCGACGCTTTTGAGAAGCTCATGTCTCTGCAACCGCACGTCCGATTGACAAGCGGACTTCTTTGTTTAGCAGCCCCATCTAGCCTACCCTGTTTGAGACCAGTGCTGACTCATGTGGGTGACTACCACTGCGCGTGGCGCGTGCCGCGTGAGGGGTGTTGAAAAACATTTTCTCGCAATAACTCCGCAACGGCTGGGCAGATTATGTGCAAATTTCGTGTGTGGTTAGGGACCCCTCAGCCGCCACTTTCACACAACTCAGGGGTGGGGTGATTCTGCACGTGCGCACGTGCACATCCCTATTATATATCTCAGAAACGGCTGAGCCGATTGTGTTCAATTTTGGTGTGTGGTTAGGGACCTCTCATCCGCCAGATTCCCACAAGTAATGGGTGGGTGCCTCTGCACGTGTGCACGTGCACACCTCTGTTCTATATCTCTGGAACGGCTGAGCCGATTGTGTTCAAATTTGGTGTGTGGTTAGGGACCTCTCAGCCCCCACTTTCCCACAAGTCAAAGGTGGGTGCCTCTGCACGTGCGCACGTGCGCACCCTTTTTGCATCTCAGAAACTACTTGCCCGATCGAGTTGAAATTCCCCATACATGTCCTTCACGCTCGCGCGTTCATCGCCAACTACGGCGCCTTACTGGTATCATATTGTTCATTCCTCAACACCATCTCGTCGGAAAGTGACTTTCAAGATAACGCTATTCTTAGGAGTTTGATGTTTTTACGAGCGAGCGCTTCGCGCTCGCTCGTCCTTCCGTGGTATATGGGACAAATCTGAATATGAGCGGCCCGGCCCGGCCCGTGGCGACGCTTTTGAGAAGCTTATATCTCTGCAACCGTAAGTCCGATTGACAAGTGGACTTCTTTACTGAGTATCCCCATCCAACATACCCTGTTTGTGATCAGTGCCAACTCACATGGGTGACTACCACTGTGCGTGGCGCACAGGCACGTAGCCAAGGGGAGGGCGGCGGGGGCGGCCGCCCCCCCCCCTGGAGGCCAGGGGGCCCTTTTTGGCGCGCGAGGGCCCTTTTTGGCGCGCTGCGCGCGCCGAAAAGGCGCGGTATCATAGGCTCTTTACTACACGAAGCGTGGTCTTTAGAGAGCTTAGAGGACTTCAGAGGCTCTTTAGGGCCACCAGGGCCCTCTCTGAAAGACCAGAGGGCCCCTTGGACGTTCAAAATAGCCCTGTGCATGTCAGAGGGGCCTCTGGCCAGACCGAAAGGGCCCCTGGGCGGGTCAAAGGGCCCCCTGAGCACGTCGAATGGGCCCCCTTAACACGTTGAATGGCCCCCTGAACACGTCGAATGGGCCCCTAGCCAGCACAGAGGGGCCCCTGGGCAGGTTGAGAGGCCCCTGAGCATGTCGACAGGGTGACAAAGCGGCCAGCGCAGTCCTTTGCCAGGTCCTACGGGCCCCTGAGCAGGTTGGAGGGCCCCTGGACAGACCAGAGGGCCCCTGGGCAGGTCAGAGGGGCCCTGACCAGACCGAAAGGGCCCCTGGGTGGGTCAGAAGGGCCCCTGAACATGCCGAATGAGCCCTTAGCCAGCACGTAGGGGCCCCAGGGCAGGTCGGAGGGCCCTCGGAGCATGTCGCAAGGCGACAAAGCAGCCAGCGCAGTCCCTTGCTAGGTCGGAAGGGCCCCTTAGAAGGTTAAAGGGCCCCTGGAGAGACCAGAGGGCCCCTGTAAAGTTAAATGGGCCCCTGCGCAGATCGGAGGGCCCCTGACCAGACCGAAAGGACCCCTGAGCGGGGAAGAAGGGCCCCTGCACATGCCGAAGTGGCCCCTGGCCAGCACAGAGGGGCTCCAGGGCAGGTCGGAGGGCCCCTTGAGCATGTCGGCAGGGCGACAAAGCAGCCAGCGCAGGCCGACCAGAAGAGTCGCTGGGCCGATCGGAGGGGCTCCTGGGTAAGTCAGAGGGACCCCTGGCTAGACCGAAAGGGTCCCTGAGCCGGCCGGAAGGCCCCTTGAACATACCGGATGAGTTCCTAGCCACACTGGAGGGGCCCCTGGGCAGGTCGGAGGGGCCCCTGAGCAGGGGCAGCGGATTGCGGTTGCAGGGTTCCCAAAATTCCCCCCAGTCGAAAATCCTGGGGGGTAAAGGGTAGTTTCCCCCCAGATTTTAGCCTGCTCAATCTGGGGGTAACATGACCCTTCCCCTCCCCAGGATTTTCATTTGAGGGGGGGGGGGATTTGGGTAGCCTGCGCCCCACAATCCGCCGCCCTTGCAGTCCCTGGCCAGGTCGGAAGGACCTCTAAACAGGCCGAATGGGCCCCTTGACACACAAGAGGAGCTTCTTGGAAGGTCAGAGGAGTTTCTGGTGAGACCGGAAGGATCAAAGCACTTAGAGATCCCAGATGAAGATTAAATACAAAGAGGACTTACTCCACAATACAAATATTAAAAGCAGAGCTTTCGGGTATATTGTAACACCCTTCGTCAGGGTGCTACAATATACCCGAAAGATCCGATTTTATTTTTTCATGTAGAGTAAGCCCTCTTTGTATTATATAATATCACCCACTCCACATCATGTCTTTTCGCTTCGCGGATCCCAGATGAGTCCCTGAACACGTCGGAAGGGCGTAGAAAAGGTCAGAGGGGCCCCTAGACGATCTGAATGGACCTTGGGCCTTTCAACAGTAAGAATACAGTTGTACAGGGAATACAATTCAAAATTTTCGCGCCGCTCCGCGGCGCAATTTAACTACAAATTCAATTATGTGCGGGTTAGGAAAAAAATCGGTCAGTTTCTCGGCGCATTTATGTGTTATGTTGCTACTTTCCTATATTATTGGGCAAAATAGTTCATTTTAGCACTTTTCCCCGCACTTTTAAACGCACAATATAGCAATTTTAAAGGTCCGCACCATAGCAATGCGACGCATTGATGTAAAAGCAACACAGGGCATAATACTCAAAATTTTCGCGCCGCTAACTCCAGCTCCTAAACGTTGGTATGGCCCATGCCATACCTGCCATACCGCATTTTCCAGCCTTGTAACGTGCCTTTTCATGCGTTTTTTTTTGGGGGGGGCCTTTCAACGCTTGGGAAGGGGCACTTTCAACGCTCGAGAAGGGGCCCTTTCGAGGCGCCGCCCCCCCCCCCCCTCCTGGACGAAATCCTGGCTACGTGCCTGGTGGCGCATGCTGCGTGAGGGGTGTTGAGAAGTGTTTTCTCGCAAACAAAATCTGCAATGACTGGGCCGATTGTGTGCAAATTTGGTGTGTGGTTAGAGACCCCTCAACCGCCGCCTTCCCACAAGTCAGGGGTGGAGTGCCCCTGCACGTGCGCACGTGCACACCCCTATTTTATATCTCAGGAACGGCTCAGCCGATTTCGTTCAAATTTGGTGTGTGGCTAGGGACCCCTCAGCCGCCGTGTTCCTAAACGTCAGGGGTAGGGTGCCTCCGCATGTGCGCACGTGCACACCTCTATTATATATCTCAGGAACGGCTTAGCCGATTGTGTTCAAATTTTGTGTCCCAGAAACTACTTGCCCGATGGAGTTGAAATTCGCCATACATTTCCTTCGCGCTCGCTCTTTCATCGCCAAGTACGGCGTCTGACTGGTAATAGTGACGCGAAATTCACATCATTTCAATCCAGGCACGTGCAAATTACACGAATATCGTCACATATAAGTCAAAGGAGAAGAAGTGGGAAAACCTTTTCTGATATATTTATCCCTGTAGATGTTCGTAAACAATCAGCAAAGAGGTTTGTGCTGTGCAGTGTTATTTACAAGTCAGTAAAGTGTTGGGTTTGAATACGAGTAACCTACGGTTATGTTGAATTCATCCGGAGACGGAAAATAAATGCTACTGCAGTCAGGGGCGTGGGAACTATTTTCAAGTTGGGGGCGAACTTTTTTTGGCAGATCTGAGGCAAAAATGATAGCTAAAAGGAGCGATACATTGTAGTCACCCGTATATATTGAAGCTAGTAGGTTTTCCCTATTAAAAAGGTAGCTCATTTTGCCAAAACAATATAATTAGAAAATAACTGGTGGACATCATGCAGACAGTGCGTATCGGCACTTGAGTAAAAAAACGCACGGAACTGGAGCACAAGGTGGGTCTTAATTCAGAGCCAGAGCGCCGAACTTCCGAATATGAGCATACCGTCGGGGTCTTGTATGTTTAGCATTGGTTATTTACCAATCGTGTGCGAAGTACCCGTGGGATTTTTCGTCAATGAATTTAAATTTGACCTTGCCTACATGGCCCGGCTGGGCCGTACTATTCAGAAGCTTATAACGTTGGCACTCTCACCCAATTGCATTCGGGTCTCTGCTATTCGATAGTCCCATTAAATGTATTTATTTATGTATTCAAGGCATTTCACCAACGGGCTGAGACACCCACTGACAGGTGAAGTTGTCAGGTAAAATTAAATATTTTATTTTTGGTATGTTGCCTTCTAACATGGGTGGTAGCGTGACCAGGGGCATAGCCAAGGGGTCGTTCGCCAACCTTCTCTGTTCGCGAACGGCCCGAGGGCCCCTCAGACCTTGCAAGGACCCTCTCAGACCAACCGAGGGCTTTCTCAGACCAGACTTAGGTCAGTCTCAGGCCTGGGAAGGCCCTTTCAGACTGACTGTGCCCTCTCAAGACTAGAAAGGGCCCTCTCAAACCAATATAGGGCCCTCGGAGGCCTAGTAGGGACCCCCTCAGACCAGCTTAGGGTCCTCTGAGGCCTGGTAAGGGCCCTCTCGAACCAGCAAAGAGCCCTTTTAACCCGCGCGGCGCTAGGGTCTCCAGCCGATTCCGCGGCGCTGGGGGGGTAAATTTTACCCCCCTCGTATCTTCCGAACCAATGACCCCAGCGAGATTCGCAAGGCGGAGATCGAAAGCTCTCAGTGAGAAGAATCTAGCGCATACCCGAAATTTTTAAAAGAAGGTCACATGTCAGGTCAGGTCAGGTCAAATGTAAAAATTGAAGTATTTGGGTTTTTGGGCCATACTTTCCATCCAAAGCCTTAGATTGGGATCATTATCTCACAAAGTGCTCTCAAATGTATAATGCATCCCTCGCATAAGCAAAAGTGAAATTGTAAGAAAAGGTCAAGGTCAAGGTCAGGTCACAAAAGGTAAAAGGTCCACGAAAGCCATGCGACACATGTTGTATGGGTTATTTTACACGTAAATTTCGATAGTAGCAGCCATTTTCACAACCTGACTCTACATAATGGCCTCAAGTCAAGGTCAGGTCACAATAAGGACAACATTTTTAATTGATAAATATAAATAAAAAGGCATGTGTTTCTAGATCAAATTTATCTCAGAAATACAGTGGTGGCATTTATGTGTCTGTATCTGGTCATTAAAAGTCAACAAACGTAACTTCGAAAAATGATGTCATGAGTTACTTATACTTAGGGAACAATAAGTCAGTCAAAAATAAAGATATTGCTTTGAAATTTGGTTTGGGTATCGTCTAGCCTTGGTTCTCTAACATATCTTCCGGTGTTTAAAAATATATTCTAAAAAAACTTTTGTGGAAATTCTTCCGAAAAAATCAGTTTTTTGCATTTTGGGGGTTCAAACCCCAAAATTTCGAAAATCTGTGATAGTAATTTGGAAGATAATGTTATTTCCTTTCTTTTTACATTTTTGATTTATATCAAAACTCTATTTTTTACAATTGTGCAAACGTTTAACGTTTTTCCACCAAAAATGGCATGACATGACGTCACTAAAACGTCGTTATCTCCCAAACCTCGTCACCAATTTCAATCAAATTTTGACAGAAGACGTATAATTGATGCAGCATAAGGTACTAAAAGTTGAACTTCGATATCTTACATCGTTTTTAAGTATTGAGAAAATCCGGCAGGGGGGGGGGGGTAAAATTTACCACCACCCCCCCCCCCCCCCCGCGCCGCGGGGGGTAAGGCTGGGAAGGGCCAACTCAGACCGACGTATGACCCCTTCAAGCTCAGAAAGGGGCCTTTCTGACCTAGAAATTACCCTTTTAACCAGCATAGCCCACACCCTAAGGTCTAGTATGGGCTCTCTTAGCGGGCGTAGGGACCATAGGTCTTGCAAGGGCCTTCTCAAACCACCCTTGGGCCGTCTCAGGATTGGCAAGGGCTCTCTTGGACCCGCGTAAGGCCCATAAGGCCTAGCAAGGGTCATGTGAAGCAGGCGTAGGGCCCTTTCATATCTGGCAAGGGCCTTCTCAGACTAGCGTTGAGCCCCTCTAAAGCTTGGCGAGGGCCCTCTTAACCCGCCATTGACTGGGGGCGTTTAACGCCCCCCCCCCCTCCTGATGAATTTTCGCACTAGCTGAAAAACTAATAGTGCTATCAACGTGAAACTTCGACCTTCTTATACATCATTTTTGCGACTTGTGTGCAAAAATGAAAAATGTCGTCGATTTTTTTTCTCTCTCGAGTTATAGCGAATTTAGTGACGCCACTACACACGAGTTTTACACCAAAATCAGCTAACTTTTCCAGGCCGTACAAATGCCAAATTTGAAGAAAAATGCAATCGAAAAACGTCAAAAGATAGAAAATTGCAACGGGTACAAACTGGCTATCTCGGATTTTTTAATTTTTAGTTTTTGAACCCCAAAAACTATAAAAAAAAACTTTTTGGGGGGTGGGGAAATTATCACAAAATCAAGATTTTCTCAAATATTTATTTTAAAAAAAAACAGAAGATATGTCAGAGAACCATACATAGGCAACTACCATACCAAATTTCAAACTGATATCTCCTTTTTTGACTGACTTATGACATATAAAGTATGGGTAACTCATGACATCATATTTTGAAATTGCGTTGTTTGGCTTTTATTGTCTAGATACAGACAAATAAATGCCACCACTGTACTTCTAAGACAAAACTGGTCTAGCAACATGCCTTTTTTGTTTAGATTTGGCAATTAAAAATTTTGACCTTCGGTGACCTGAACTTGACCTGAAATTGACATTTACTTCACGTAAATGAAGTCAGGTGGTAAAATGACTATCACTATCGAATTACACGTGGAAAATAACTCATAAAACATGTCTTGCATGACTTTCGTAGATATTTTGAACATAGTGACCTTTTGTGACCTGACCTTGACCTTGGCCTTGGCCAACAATCTCACTTTAGCTCATGCGGGAGATGTATCATACCTTTAGCAGCACTTTGGGGGAAACTAGTCGCAATCGAAGGCTTTGGATGGAAAGTATGGCCCATACACTCAAATACGCCGATTTTGACCTTTTACCTGACCGTGACCTGACATTTGACCTCACTTTGACATTTTGTAGCATGCTTTAGATTTGTATCATTGAGAGCTTTCGCTATCCGCCTTGTGCGTCTCGCTGCGATCATTGGTTCGGAAGATAACCAGGGGCGTTTAACGCCCCCCCCCCCCCGTCAATGGCGTTCTGCTGAGACCCCAGTCAATGCCGGGTTAATCGGGCTTAGTGCCCTCTCAGACCTGGAAGGGGCCCTTCCAAACCACACAGGACCCCCTCAGGAGTGGTAAATTACCTATCAGGCCGAGCAAGGGCCCACGCAGACCTGAAAAGGACCCTCTCAAACCGGGGTAGGACCCTCTCAAGCTCAGCAAGGCTCACTCAGACCCTATAAGACCCCATGGCCTGTCAAGTGCCGTCTAAAGCGGGCGTATGGTCCTTTCAAGCCTGGTAAGCGCCCTCTCAGACCGATCCTAATGAACGACTGTCAGTTTTGCACGTAACGAAAATTAAGTCACTATGCATATACGGATGAACGCAAGTGCGGACCATCATTGCGTATATTAGACTTCGAGTTTATGCAAAAGCGCCCGTTCTCACATTTCAATCACCTCCAGAGTTTGGGTGGGGGAGCAAAGCTGAAACACACTCCGATCACCGTCTTTGTTCCATAAAACACATGCAAATTTCCGTCGGCAATGCCGTTGATATAATTCAGAATTAAAAGATCATGTAAAAAGTGGGCGGATTGCCGCCACCAAGCTCCAAAGTTGGGGGGCGTCGCCCCCCTCCCCCCCCCCAGCTCCAAAGTTGCGGGGCGAGTTGCCCTCACTGCCCCCACGGCTCCCACGTCCCTGATTGCAGTCGCTCTGTTTTTTCATCAACAATTTCTATTTACGGTATCGTTTCACTATAGCTTTGTTTGCCTTTCCACTCTTTGTTTGGGTTGTTTGCCGGCGCGACCTTGCTAATATGTAACGTCCTCGCTCTCCGCGATCAAAGCTAAGCAAACAGTCGAGGCTGTCCGATGATGAGCAGCTGACGCCGTCAGTTTATATACCGTCCCCAGTCGCTTCAATTATCCACTCGTCCCTCCATCCCGCAGCGCTATCTCAGTCCGGGACAGACGGCTTTTTCGCTCCCCTCGGCAAATGATTGTCCCCAACCGCCAGCACAGCGACCAGCACCCCAAAGCATTTCATCATTAATCGAATCAGCTCCCCTCTGTCTGGCGCAGGGCGTCGGCGAGGGGACGGAGGGCAGGGGAGGGGATGCAGTCGAAAACTCGCCGCTTCCACCCTGGCGCCCTCCGTCCCCTCCTCTCATCATCCCCTCACCAATCCTCACTCCGTATTTGACGTCAGATTTCCAGGGGTGTCGCCGGCAGGAGCTCGGTTTGTTAGCTTTGGGAACTATCGGGACAGCGAATTTATACTTTGGCAATAACCACAGGAGCTAATTTAAAGAACTAGCTTTGTTTGGTAACTAGCTTTGAGATGCAACTCGTATAATACGAGTTAGGAAGTTCCTGGGTAATCGGAAAATGTCTTGTTGCATTACAAGTTTATATCGTAAATACATTTTGTAGGTTTGCTTGTCTCATTATTAAACCGTCCACATCAAGCATCTATTCGGGAGACATTGACGAAGCGCCATTTGTTTTCGAGCAGGAGTGTAGGATCCTATTCAGTTGGGAGCTTCAGCCCCCCTCCCCCCAACTTTGACGAGGAAGTGAGTCAAATCCGGGAATAAATATGTATTTGGTGAATTTTGATGGTAGGTACTTTAAACGATTTTTTTTCAGCTCAGCCCCCCCCCCCCCCCCCAACTTTTCTGAGGAAGCTACGCCCCTGTTTGCGAGATACGATATTCTGTTTAAATGCATTTTGGTATATTCTTCCATTTATCACACATAGACATCCTGTGATAAGGGTTAACTGCTTGCAAAGTAGCTATGATGCAAGATTAAGGCCGACTGTGTTGATTTGCCTAAGTACCAGCCAACGGAGTGACGCTAATACAGACATATCAACCTGGAGAGTCGCTGTTGTTAATTCAGTGTCGGGCGGCGCGGTGCCAGGCGGCGGTCCGGCGGCGTCGCGCGCTCCAGCCGCGCTCTCTCGCCGCCGCGCCATTTCGGCGGGATTGGGTGTCATCCATCATGCGGCCCGCAGCAGCCATCTGTTTGCTGACAGCCGTATGACAGCAGTGAGACGACGGCCAAGGGCCAGCTTACTGTTCCATTACCGCTCGAGACAATCCTCTGTCGGTCCCCGTCACCATTGATGCAAGCGTACAAACGTCAAGATGTAGGCCAAGATGTAGGTCTTGGGCGATGCTACGATTTAATGTATTATTTTGCCTTTTGCCAAAAAGCAAAAACGGTGTGTTTATGGGAAATGGATACATATTTCAGATGGATGAATATCTCTCGAAGTGAATAAAGCACAATTTATGAAGACTTGTACATCATGTAACTTCTCATGTTTTTTTTCTTCTTCAAAGCTAATGAATCAATAAATTGTGTGCATTTTATATTTGTTCCATATTAGTATACATCACTTTGCGATTACACAAGAGTCGTTCATGGTCGGTTGTTCATCCAGTTTCGATGCGAGCCGTATGTTTTAACCTGCTTGATCAGAGATGAGCTACACTTGACTCTATTCACTTCAGAGCAAGGAGATAGCAGAACAGTAAACCCATCTCTCGATGTGGTGGGCTTGAATTGTATCGCATTATTTAATATAGCTAATAGCTATTCTGTATTCCTTCTCTGCCCGCTGCGGACAACTAACATCCCGTCGAGAACGCTGCTGGCTGCTGCTTGCCGTGTTAGTACCGCACCGCCACCATCCAGACCGTCTCTCTTCCCGGCTCCGTCGCCCAGAGCTGCGCCCACGCGAACGTTCAGTGGTGGCGGGGCGGCTATCAGCCGCCTTTAGCCGGGCTGTCACCGCGAAGCGGTCGTCACCGAGTGCGATCACCGCGCCGTAATGACGCCGGGCGGGGGCGGGGGCGGCGGCGGCGGCGGCGCGGCGGCGGCTCAGGGCGTCATTACCCATTCATCCGGCTGGCTGGGGATCGATCGGCTCCAGATCGCCGCTAACTGGGCCGGCAATAGAGGCCGACAATGCCGCGTAATGCCCGCCCATGGAAACAGGGAACACGGTACGACGCCCAGTGTCCAGTCATGGGGACAAAGGATACGGAGCGCTGGCCACTGCCGTGGAGACAGGGAACATGGTACAGTACTCAATGCCTGGCCAGGGAGAAGAAGACTCATTACCCAGTACTGGAAACTCTGTCCATGACTGAGACTTGCAGGAAATACGGAAATGCGCATCTTAACTCCCTTAAATTCAGTACAGTGCAGTAGTGTAGTGCAGAGTGAGTAGTAATAGGTAGAAGTAATAGGAAGTATGTCAATATTCACCTGTGGCTCCACCTATATCCCGACTCCAGACTCGTGCCGTCGGCTGAGGCATTTCACGCTGTCTCGGCGCCATTAACAGCAGCAGCGGCTGCAAATTTGGCCCGCTTGTTTGTCAGCAGCTGCTTCATCAACAGTTCGGTCGATGGCGCTCGCTCACCAAAGTCGCGTTAGTTTAAACCGATGAGTACTTCCACCACTCTCGGATGCGAGCGCCGATGACAATTTAAGCGTTCCGTCGAAACGGCCCGGTGCAATTGGCAGCGTAGTGTAGCACAAAAACGGAGACGAATAGCGCAGCCATTGGCCCGTGCGTTTCAAGGCGTAAAGGTGATGGCAGATGTTTTAACAAATTGCATTTATGGAAATGACTCAGGAAATGTTTTTAAACGTTTGTGAATGGAAATAAATTGCGCGAATTATTACTCTAGCGCAGATGTATATAGTTATCAGAAGCTCAACCAGTAGAAGGAAAAAAAAAACGTATTCTTTTTAAATCGCAATAATTCGCATACAAACGCCAAACAAAATCATAAAACAGCTCCTCTGTGTTTAATGTGAACTTAGTGTACCTAGATCATAGCAAATCATTCTTTGTGATAACTCTCATATACCAAATGTTTCCACTGGTTTTACTGTACTTTACTGTACTGTACTGTACTGTACTTTCCACTTCCCCTGACATTTATTCCTTCGCCTCTACCCATACAGAATGCCTGGCAGCTGGTCAGCCATTTTAAGGTGGCTGGCCAGTTCTATGGCGTGTCTGGCCGGCATCTGACCAGGTCTACTGACCCCAGCTGCAGACCGTGTCGCTGGCCATACCCGGTCATTCAGTCACCGGCCGCGCGCCACTCGGCCGGTCATTCGGACACCGGCCGCGCGCCACTCGGCCGGTCATTCGGACACCGGCCGCGCGCCACTCGGCCGGTCATTCGGATACCGGCCGCGCGCCACTCGGCCGGTCATTCGGACACCCGACCGCGCGCCACTCGGCCGGTCACTCGGACACCGGCCGCGCGCCACTCGGCCGGTCACTCGGACACCGGCCGCGCGCCACTCGGCCGTCTTGGCGGCTCGCCAGACATGCAGCGGCGCGGCGCGGCGATCTGATCCGGACCGCGGCCGCCAGGTACCGCGGCCGGCTCATTCGCCACCATTCAGACGCCCGCCACCGCGCCGGCTCTCAATATCCGACCGGCCCCGTGGCCGACTGCAGCCAGAGATGCTCCGTAACCACTAACCCAGTTTTATACGGCAAAATCGATAGAGAAGGGCGTAGAAATATATCTTACAAACACGATGTTGGACTCCAGATCAGAAAACTTCATTGAAAAAGCATTGCAGACAGAAAAAATGCGAAAATCGAACAAGCATGTCTAGTCTATTTAAATTCACACTCAAACAATTGTTTCCTTTAGCAGTAGAGGGTATAATACAATGCATGTGATAAGCCTATGATCCCTTAGGTGCACCTATAACATTTTTCACAGAAGTTACACAATTTTATAAAAACATAGTTAAGTAAATGGCATCTGATTGCTGGCTAGGTGCATAATGCTATCCTTAAAAATATGCAACGTGAGAGGGTATTTACGACGTACAATGTTGTTAGTGTGGGCGAACACAATTTAAATAAATGACACCAGATATTTGATATAGTTCAAAACCAAAACGAATGTCTTCTAACAGCAGCAAAGATCCGCCCTACGCATGTTACGATGAGCTGCGCTGAGGGACTGCGGTCTGCGTACGGCCGGACGTTTGTTGTCTGGCTTAGTTAAATATGGTGTTGCATTTGCCTCTGTTGATATACCCCCTTTTGATACAGACACATACAGCCCGACGTCATACACGTCAGGAAGCAAGTGATGGTAGATAAAGAGCCTAAATTACAAAACTTTTGTTCATTATAAGGGCAATGAAAATACACAACTTTTTAGAAACGCAACACTTGAATTGATGGTCGGTACTCGGTACTCACCATTGGTTTTAAGATATTTGTACTGGTGCAAGAGAACAAAGTTTCAAAGCTATCACGTTAAATGAATGGCCTGGAACGCATTTAGTCTGAGCCATATTGCCATGTTCCTCAGAAAGTACAATTAATTGGAGAGCATGGGCTATCTTTATTAATACTTTCTACTAAAATTCGTCATGACAGAGTACCACGAATCCAACATCACTGCGGTTATTAAATCATGTTAGCTGCAATTTAATTCTTCGGAGACTCTCGCTTTAATACCTCGGTCTAATACCACGGTACCACTGTACAGCGGCACTAATCACAGCCACGTGACTGATAGTTTCAGAAACACTTTGTCTGTTGAGTGTTGGCACGCTTGACACTCCGTTCAGCCTTCTATAAATGGTGCGCACGCACAGGACGGCTTCAGAGCACGTTCAATGATTTCTAGCACTCAGTGAGAAAACGTGGCTTGAGAGACAAGTCCAACAGCGTGCGGATGGGAGAGTTCGTGTTAAAAATAGCCACCCCTCCCAAGTGCCGGTGCACTTTTAGCAAACGAAGTGGTTGAGCGTGTTGCTCGTTTTAACATTCGACGTATAGGGTCCGCCATACATGGTGATGAGCCGACCCGCAAGACAGCTGGACTGCGGCACAGTATCAGAAGGGTTCCCCCTCAATGCAATGGACTGCCGAGCTTCTAAAAAAAGATATGTCAGCTCACTATTAAGATAAATATTTTTGAATATTGTTCGAAGTCCTTACAGCATAATTTTGAAATATGCAAGTTGGAGGAGTGCTCTTCAAAGTCTGCACAAAGTAGTTTGGGCTTTGGAAGCCCTCCAGGCACTAAGCAACAGAACTTCGGCCACCTTTGATGCTATCACTTCAGCTGAGCAGTGAGCTAGGGGCGTAGCCTCTTCAACTCTGACATTCGAGTCTGCATTGATGAGTGTTCTATTGTTTGCGCTTTACAGCAACTTAAATGAACATACGTGTGCTGTGCAAGACTGAAATCAGTAAAAGGAAAATCCCAAAAGCAGCTTTCAATTGGTCGACAAGCATTTTATGACACGAAGTATTTTGTAATCAGCTTGGCTGGTAATTCAAAAGCAGGCAAGTAACATAAAAGGACAAGCAGCCGAAGAATCAAACAACGTCAGACCTTTTAGAAACAGCACAGCTGTCAGCAGCGGTGTCGATTTTTCAAAACGGTTGGGGGGCCGAACACACTGGCGGATCCAGCCTCTCTCCGTGGGGGTGCATCTTTTTGTGGCTAAAAGGTACCCCCAATTTTCCCCTTTGCGGATTTGGGTCGGCCACCTTATTTTAGTATTTGAACTTAAGAAATTCACTTTTCAAACTCACACAAATTGATTTTGTGGATTTTTTTCCTGAAAAAAAAATCAGTTGGTTTTTATTTCTGGGGGTAAAAAAACATAAACTTTCGCAAATCCGAGATAGCCATTTTGAAGAGGATGTCATTTCCTTTCTTTTAACATTTTGTTCTGCAATTTGCTTCAAAACTCTATTTTCTACGATTATTCAATCATGGATCATTTTTCCACGATAAATGGCATGACATGACGTCAACGTCATTATCTCCCAAAAATAATACATCAATTTCATTGGAATTTGGTGAGAAGACGTAGAACTGATTCAGCATAAGGTACTGAAAGTTTGACGATGATATCTATCATAGTTTTCAAGTTATTGAGAAAATCCGTGAGGGGCAGATTCTGCCCCCCCCCCCCCCCCTCTCCCCCCGAATTTTGTCGATGAAAATTTAGATATTACGAATTTAGTGACGTCACTACACACGACTTTGGCGAATAAAAAAATCAGCTAAACTCTAAGAGATCATACAAAGTCTATATTTTGAGCAAATGCAATAAAAAAAACGTCAGAAAATAGCAAATGGCAAGGGTCACAAAATAGATTCCAGGATTTTTGAAAACTTTGGTTTCTGACCCCTAAAAAACATTTAAAAGAAATCAATACGAAACTATTTCTTCGGAAAAATGCCCTAAAAATAAAACATTGCAACTATGTTAAAAATTCACCGGATTTCGCATGAAATAAACTTATTAAAAACTATATATATAAACTATATTATGTATAAAGATACATAAAGAGGTGATTTAAAACAAACTTGTCTTAGTAAAAACTGCGTAGACTTTTTTTGAAAAAAGAAACGTGTCAATTTGTTGCCCATTTCTTGCGGTTTGGGAGGCTTGGCCGCTTTGCCCCCTCTTGGATCCGCCAGCGGCCAAAAACAATGGGGGGCGAGCAGGTACCAGGGCTGAGGGTACCATTGGGGGGCCGAACTCAACATTGGGGGGCGAGGGCTACGCCAAAAGTATATAAATCGACACCCATGGCTGTCAGTGCGTCCCACGACACACGACATACGTCTCGCTCCCCACAGACACCAACGGAGAGGCGCGGGCCGCTCTCCTGCGGTCAGCACTGTCAGCTGTCAGTGCGTCCCACGACACACGTCACACGTCTCGCTCCCCACAGACACCAACGGAGAGGCGCGGGCCGCTCTCCTGCGGTCAGCACTGTCAGCTGTCAGTGCGTCCCACGACACACGACACACGTCTCGCTCCCCACAGACACCAACGGAGAGGCGCGGGCCGCTCTCCTGCGGTCAGCACTGTCAGCTGTCAGTGCGTCCCACGACACACGTCTCGCTCCCCACAGACACCAACGGAGAGGCGCGGGCCGCTCTCCTGCGGTCAGCACTGTCAGCTGTCAGTGCGTCCCACGTCACACGACACACGTCTCGCTCCCCACAGACACCAACGGAGAGGCGCGGGCCGCTCTCCTGCGGTCAGCACTGTCAGCTGTCAGTGCGTCCCACGACACACGACACACGTCTCGCTCCCCACAGACACCAACGGAGAGGCGCGGGCCGCTCTCCTGCGGTCAGCACTGTCAGCTGTCAGTGCGTCCCACGACACATGTCTCGCTCCCCACAGACACCAACGGAGAGGCGCGGGTCGCTCTCCTGCGGTCAGCACTGTCAGCTGTCAGTGCGTCCCACGACACACGACACACGTCTCGCTCCCCACAGACACCAACGGAGAGGCGCGGGTCGCTCTCCTGCGGTCAGCACTGTCAGCTGTCAGTGCGTCCCACGTCACACGACACACGTCTCGCTCCCCACAGACACCAACGGAGAGGCGCGGGCCGCTCTCCTGCGGTCAGCACTGTCAGCTGTCAGTGCGTCCCACGACACACGACACACGTCTCGCTCCCCACAGACACCAACGGAGAGGCGCGGGCCGCTCTCCTGCGGTCAGCACTGTCAGCTGTCAGTGCGTCCCACGTCACACGACACACGTCTCGCTCCCCACAGACACCAACGGAGAGGCGCGGGCCGCTCTCCTGCGGTCAGCACTGTCAGCTGTCAGTGCGTCCCACGACACACGACACACGTCTCGCTCCCCACAGACACCAACGGAGAGGCGCGGGCCGCTCTCCTGCGGTCAGCACTGTCAGCTGTCAGTGCGTCCCACACCACACGTCTCGCTCCCCACAGACACCAACAGAGAGGCGCGGGCCGCTCTCCTGCGGTCAGCACTGTCAGCTGTCAGTGCGTCCCACGACACACGTCACACGTCTCGCTCCCCACAGACACCAACGGAGAGGCGCGGGCCGCTCTCCTGCGGTCAGCACTGTCAGCTGTCAGTGCGTCCCACGACACACGACACACGTCTCGCTCCCCACAGACACCAACGGAGAGGCGCGGGCCGCTCTCCTGCGGTCAGCACTGTCAGCTGTCAGTGCGTCCCACGTCACACGACACACGTCTCGCTCCCCACAGACACCAACGGAGAGGCGCGGGCCGCTCTCCTGCGGTCAGCACTGTCAGCTGTCAGTGCGTCCCACAACACACGTCTCGCTCCCCACAGACACCAACGGAGAGGCGCGGGTCGCTCTCCTGCGGTCAGCACTGTCAGCTGTCAGTGCGTCCCACGCCACACGACACACGTCTCGCTCCCCACAGACACCAACGGAGAGGCGCGGGCCGCTCTCCTGCGGTCAGCACTGTCAGCTGTCAATGCGTCCCACGACACACGCCTCGCTCCCCACAGACACCAACGGAGAGGCGCGGGCCGCTCTCCTGCGGTCAGCACTGCCAGCTGTCAGTGCGTCCCACGACACACGACACACGTCTCGCTCCCCACAGACACCAACGGAGAGGCGCGGGCCGCTCTCCTGCGGTCAGCAGTGTCAGCTGTCAGTGCGTCCCACGACACACGACACACGTCTCGCTCCCCACAGACACCAACGGAGAGGCGCGGGCCGCTCTCCTGCGGTCAGCAGTGTCAGAAGCTCTCCGCGGCAGACGTTAACCGGCCATGTCGATACAAGGGGGCACTAATCCCCGGGGAGCCAATTTCGGCGAGTTTACAGAAGAGTTGAGCCCGCCGCGGCGCGCTCCCCTGAGCCGATACACATAAATCAGAGCGTGCTGGCGCCATTGGCGGCGAGCCGTGGGGCTTTATCTGATGCAGGGGAGGGCAACGAGGCGGGGGGGGGGGCAGACAAAGCACCAATCGAAACCAGGCCGAGAAGAGCCTCAAATGGCTCCTTCAGGCCAGACATGAAAGCATTAGAAGCGGTGCAGCTCTTGAAGAGAAGTGAAGCCAACGAACGCTTTCTGTTCGTCTGGAGATTAGGATAAGAGGCTCGTTGAAAGGCTTACTTCGGCGCTGTGACTGGCAACCGGAACTCTGAATGTCTATCACTAATGCATGGTCTTTAACATTGGGCAAGTCATTCGAATTAAACTATTTCTGAAGTGTAATTGACTGGAAATGTGCTGGCCTCTTCGAAAGTCATACTTTATTTGGACATTGTTGATTGTACTGCCCAATGCCCATAGGCGTAGGCACAGGGGGGCCATGCCTCTCCCCCCCCCCCACGCACATATTTTTCGGCTTCTTTTGCTACATTTTTTATTTTGTTTTTTTGGTGATTACAATGTTTGATAGCAAAAGGTTCGCCAAGGGGAGAAGAGCCATAATCTGCAAAGAAATATTGCATAAGGGGCTGGCTTTATCTCAAGACGAGATCAAAGTTTCACTCCCCCCCCCCCCACACACACACTTTTCGTGACGTGCCTACGTCCTTAGTAGGTGCTGTCCAATAATTGTCAATGTATGTTATATCGATGTATATGTATATTCGCACGTATTTAGGTCACTATCAGCGAATAACCCTGTGAATAAATATTTGCATATCCCTCTTTTTTTATAAATAGGTGCTTTTTGTGGCTGTCAGCTTCCTGAAAGTCTGCTCTTTTCTCTGAGTTTTTTTCATTTTGACATTTTCGAAAGCATATACAACAATCGCTTCCAACGAACAATTATTATGCCAAGATTGCATTCTCGCAAACATTACCTAATGCATTTCACATAACTACTAATAGCCACAAAAAAACACTTTTTATGTGCGTTAGTGTTCCATCCCATGAATTACCGTTCA
>JAXIVJ010011727.1:37500-42631 GCA_036785665.1 Chirona hameri | reverse complement strand
AATCAGGCGGATGTAAGATGTAATGTAACGAGCTGTGCAACTTGTCCATTTTTACATCACTGGTAAGCATGTGTATTTGTTAGTTTGTTGATGGACATATACTTTTGCTTGTCGTTATCTTGCCATTTCCGAACATACATTTCGTTTTCCATCGATGAGATTCTAGGAGTTCTCATGACTTATTTTTCGTCTTCGTTTTGTATTATTCTTACTCTTTCTTTGCATGATATAATTTCAGTTATTACTTTCGGATGCATTAGTTACGATATCATCTGTATGTATCACGATAACATCTGTAGTTAGTTTACACTGTGATTGCAACGCTTTGGTCGATGATGAGCCAGTCACACGTGGTTCAACATTTAATAGTCAGCACTCAGCTGTGTAGAAACCGAGAAAATAACACAAGACACCACCGAGTCCACTCAGCTCCCGACTACCGTACCCGAGCCCGACACGAAGATGACTGCCGCAGCCCGGCAAAGTGAAAATAACACAAGACACCACCGAGTCCACTCAGCTCCCGACTACCGTACCCGAGCCCGACACGAAGATGACTGCCGCAGCCCGGCAAATGAAAAATAACACAAGACACCACCGAGTCCACTCAGCTCCCGACTCCCGTACCCGAGCCCGACACGAAGATGACTGCCTCAGCCCGCTCCCGCGGCCCGGGGGAGTGCCATCCGATCACGGCCCGGCGATCGTTGGACCGACCGCTGGCCGGCCACCAGCCGTCGCCGCGCGCCGGACGTCCCACACCCGAGCGGCGGCCGCCTGCTCACATTCAAACACTCAGACGGCGCATGATACACGACTCATCCAATACTCACGACATCCAAACGTGTCCGCGCAGACCACGCAACCACAAGCTGTGACGATGCTACACTTGATTAGTTTATTTTGCTCTGATGGCTGTTTTATTTCAGGCATTGGAAGAAGCGCCGCTGGACCATACTTTTACCGATGTTACGACTTACGTACATGCCATAATTACAGCACAGGGGCCTCCCAGATAACTCATTATCAGCTTCTATATTTGCATACGCAGCTCCACGCCCTGCTTCCCATGCCACTCACAGACTATGAGCTGAAAGTAGGACATATTACGTCATAGTGCAGGACCTGGGTTCCTCTGACCGGAGACCGGAACGTTTCACCGGTCCTGAGTCCAGGTACCCTCGAGCACAAGGTCACAAGGTTACGACACTGCCCGGCAGCAGGAGCTGTTTCAGACGCAATCATCTGACGTACGCTGAAACCATCCGTGACCAGCCATCAGGTTGAGGTTTATTACCGCTCCATGGCCACCGAGCGCAACAATGGACCGTCCCCCACCCCTGCAGGGGATCCGCCGATATTGCATCGTCTTGCAGTGTTGCAAACGCGTCCGTTCGCCGGGACCCATTCTCGGGATACATTCGGCCGCAGTCCCTTCGTTTGGAGCCTCCCCTGTGGTGTTGGGAAATAGTCATTACGTTATATTAAAACGTGCAAGGCTATAGTAGGCATTGGCCGAGCGTTACAAGTTACAACAGCGGAGCCGTCGGCCACAGATGGCGGTGCTCCGTGCATCACACGGCTGCGCGTGCCGTGGTCCCAGATCCGGCACGGCCGCAAGTCCGGCGTCTCACGTCCGGCGCTCTCACGTGCAGACTGCACGATGTGCTCATCGGGCGGCGGGTCACGTTGATCAGGCTTAGCAGATGATGTGCCTATGATCGGTTGTCGAAGATCAGTATCGATTTTGAGAGGTGCACCCCAATCGAAACGCATGACCCTGGTTTATTCTATTTGCCATTTGTTTACAGATATTTGACCCAAAAATATGTCATTGTGTTGCAAAGATAAGTTGCCAGTTGAATATCAAAGCCACCTGTTTGAATGCATGCGTTAGTTATTCGAGAAGACCCTCTTTCCGCATCGCTGCATACAAATTACACAACACATTTCAGACATATTTTGCAATATAATTATTTCGGCAGTAACGTAACATATTAGACCGTAGAAACGTAAACCCCGCTTTTTACTAATTCATTTAATGACGCATGCCAGCATAATGCCACTCGTACATTCCACACACTATAATGCACTAAACTTGTACCGATCACGGGATGCATGTTAAAATGGCGGCACTTGAGATGACAGAGTGTATGAAGATAACGCATTAAGAGGAGCAGAAGGTCGCTGTCTGCCGCATGTCAGCAATGTAGGCGCCGAGCATAGCGTACTCTTTCAGTCTTAAATCATTTTGTATATTTGTCTATATAATAATATGCATCACGAAGACAGGAAGATCAGTTGCCTAAGTAAACTCATCAATTTAAAGCATACGTCTACTGTTCTTGTCGATGCACCGTTTGACTGCTCATTCTGTCATTTCGGTAAAGGCAACATTTCATTTTCCACTCCGGGCAGTGGGGCCAAATTAATTTCGAGTTAGGGGGAGGAGGTAAAAAAACGAAAGAATGTAGGGTGTAGGATGACAAAAAACGATAAAATGTAGGGTGTAGGATGACAACAAAACGATAGAAGGATGTCAATTTTTGGAGGTGATTCATAAGACGATCATCCGGAAAGCTTCTTGTAACCCCGCGCCGTGCCGGTGCTCGGCGTCACCTTCGCCGTGCCGGGACGGGGGGGGGGGCGTTACGACACCCCCCTCGAACTCGGCTCCATGGGACGAAGTCAAAAACCGAAAACAACGTTCCAAAGATCGTCATAAAGCATTTTGAAACTATTTCGGGCATTTTGTTTATCAGGTCAATATTGAGGTCACCAGTGGTCATCAAAGGTCAGATTTTCCAGTTTCAGGACTTTGCTCCAGAAACCCCCAAATATTTCGGTAACTATGATAGCTATGAGCAAACAGAAAAAGCAATCGAAAGCTCGTGAAAAATGCAATCGCCAAGCGACCCTCAAATTTTAGCTCAGATCAATAGTTTAGGCTCCAGAGGTCATCAAAGGTCAAAAAGACATTTGTCTCGTCAAGGCACTTCGAATCATATTCATGATGACCAGGTTAGGTCTACTGATAAATTTGAACTCAGGTCAAGGTCAAGTGGTTACCCAATTAGGTCATGGTGCACATTGGGAGACGTGCCTCGACGAGACAAACACATTGGTGCCGGTTTCGCTTATCTATCTGGATTTTGTTAAGAGTTATTGACAACAAAGTGTTGGTGACCTCGGATGACCTCGGCTGACCCTGTGGGGGTCACTGAACACAAATCGCACATGGGTCTTCAAGAATGGCCTATGATAACACGATCCAAAAGAAATTGGGCTGATATCATGCGTATCCTCAGAAAAGGAAGCATTTGAATATTTCCTCATTGACTTATAATGTGAAGGTCACGAAATTGACCCGACCTTAGGTCACCGATATACAAAAATCCGAGATAAACGAATTGTAAGTACCCATGACCTTATGAAATCATGTAAGTACGAAATCGATCGGCAAAAACTGTGGCTGTGGTACGACCGGAAATGTTTTTGGACGTGGGGTCACGTGACCTGGCCTGATGACCTGACCTGAGATGACCCGAGGTCAAGAATTTCACACTATGTGAGTACTTGATGCCCGAACACCTGTGCGAAAAACAGTGGCGCTGCGCGCCCCCGTTTTGTTATCCTCGAAAAACCTTAGGGGGGGCGTCTAAACGCCCCCCAACCCCACCCACTCCGCACAGCGCGGGTTAACATTTCCATTCAAGTGTTATTATTTCATATTGTGTTGCCATGCATTTTAACTTTTCCGGTGAAGTTGGTTTAGATTCCTTCAGCGGTTGGTAGACATCTATTTTTCCTGTCGTTTATGATTTGTATGTGGATATCATCGGTTATCGGTTATAAGTATATATATTATCATCGGTTATCATAATCCGTTGCACCGTTCTCAGTCCAGCCACCTCAAATTGATGCTACCTAATTTTGCTGATTAAATAAAATATTATGGCAGTGTATGTACAGGGTTCGGAAACAAAGAAGGCTGGGAAAATATCTCGGCGCGATGAAACTGTCTGCGTCCCGATACCGTGATTTAATAAACGTGTTTCAGCTGATCAAGTTATGTGAGTAATTTGATAACGATAGAATTGCAATGCAATAGCATTACAGGCGAATGACAATATTATATAACTCCCAACTATTTCAAAACACACTCGCCAGGACACATGGGGTGCACATGGGGTGTAGGTATGCCAGCCTTCGAACTCACAATCAACCTCGTTGCAGGCCAGGATTAGGAAACACCACGAATTATCTAGCTTTGCTTGACAGCGCGACCGACCGGGGTGAGGTCAGACTGTCCGCCACACCGATACGGTTCCAACTGAGTGCATCTGTCAA
This sequence comes from Chirona hameri, assembly GCA_036785665.1. Taxonomy (NCBI): domain Eukaryota; kingdom Metazoa; phylum Arthropoda; class Thecostraca; order Balanomorpha; family Balanidae; genus Chirona; species Chirona hameri. The sequence goes on along the minus strand of JAXIVJ010011727.1, from coordinate 38,281 downwards.
GCCTGATACGAGGCGAAGCGAGCCAGCCGGCGAGCCGGCCTCCCGGAACCCCCGACTGGAATGGCCCGCCAGACAGGGCGGGGTGAAGTGGGGTGGGAGGGGGAGGGGGAGGTACGGATCAGCGGTCGGAGGGTCGGTCTCCGCCCCAGGACAATTGCGTCACGTGATTGCTGCGGAGAACGTCTGCAACTGGAGCCATAGACGACCCGTGAGCACGCCGGCCGGGCCGGGCCGGGCCGGACGGACGGACGGACGGACGGACGGACGGACGGACCGACGGACGGACGAACGGACGAACGGACGAACGGACGGACGGACGGACCGACGGACCGACGGACCGACGGACCGACGGACCGACGGACCGACGGACCGACGGACCGACGGACCGACGGACCGACGGACCGACGGACCGACGGACCGACGGACGGACGGACGGACGGACGGACGGACGGACGACGGACCGACGGACCGACGGACCGACGGACCGACGGACCGACGGACCGACGGACCGACGGACCGACGGACCGACGGACCGACGGACCGACGGACCGACGGACCGACGGACCGACGGACCGACGGACCGACGGACCGACGGACCGACGGACGGACGGACGGACGGACGGACGGACGGACGGACGGACGACGGACCGACGGACCGACGGACCGACGGACCGACGGACCGACGGACCGACGGACCGACGGACCGACGGACCGACGGACCGACGGACCGACGGACCGACGGACCGACGGACCGACGGACCGACGGACCGACGGACCGACG
>JAXIVJ010011727.1:0-35000 GCA_036785665.1 Chirona hameri | reverse complement strand
GTGTTTTCAATAAACCACTGTCATTCTCTTTCATGCCTGTATGTAAATGGATAATATCTAACAATGTTCAAGGCTTTACCGAATAGCACTACTGCAGGGGCTCCGCCACGCTTTTTCCATTAGGAGTGACTGGATCAAGGGAAGTCGAGGGGTCGCCGTCAGTGAAAGGTCGTTGGGTGGGGGGGGGGGGTGGGGGGGGAGAGTTAGTGAACATTTAAAGAGCGGGGGGCGGGGGGGATAGAGCGTGGTCGAAACAGAAAAGAAAAGTTGTTGAACAGGGAGGGGGGGTCTGAGAGTGGAACGTCAGCGTACAACTTTTAAGCGAAAGGGGAGGACCGTCAGCGAAAGTTTGTTGGTTGAATAGGGGAGAGGTAACAAATAATGCGTACAACTGAACTCTGATTTCTAGTTGTTTGTCATGAAAATGGGGGATTAGTCCCCCATGGCTCAAGAATGGGAAGGGGACACGTCCCTACCCGGCCCCCCGCCTCGTAGCATAGCTCCTGCACTACTGAAATGTTTCTTTAATTGCATCAACTAAGAAAATATCTTATTAGCAGCTATATTTATCGCAAGCGTTTCCACGTGAAATGCTTCGCTGGAAATATTTGAGCAAGCACTATCCAAGTGTCCCCTCAGTGTAATGTTTAAATGAAACATTGTCCTCTTCTCGTTACATAATGGCACAACTCCGGCAGTTACATGAACTAATTAACTTGTAACACGCGGAGACCATACATCCAACTGTTTAGCGAATACTGCAGACAGCATGTTGTTGCCGTTGGGCGGTAAATATGCATTTGGCCACACACTTCACTGTAAAGGCTCAGTCTAAGTCATCCATACTGGCACAGAAAACGAGATTTGTGCAGCATCAGTAATATCAAGGCCCTATAACAACGGTAATACGGCTGACTTATAATTTAACCGCGATTTCCCCGATTGTCTGTGTTTGTATGAGTGAATGACAGGACACCTCGGATATCATCATGCGTTCTGCATATTTGCCCAAAACTTTGAAAATACAGTAGTGATGCAGAAAGTGTTTGTCTTAGTAGGTGTACAAATGAGATATCCATGTAGGTAAATGGTAAAATCAGCCTTCCTATAGAAAATTGTAAACGCTTTCACGGTATCACAACTCACAGGCGCTTGTAATTCATTGCTGGAGTTTGTTTGTGGTGATGCATTTATAACATTTTTTAGCACTCATATTGTCTGGTATGTTCATTTTAAGCTTCATCATTTGCCTTTGGTGAATGCTATGTATGAAAATACCACATTGCGAGAGCACATAGTGTATAATCCAAGAACTGACTTTCCAGGAGATGGCTCACTGAAATCCTTGCAGATTTCCAGAGACTACAACTAACTAACCCATCAGCGGGATGGGCTCTAACGTGTTGAAACACCAGTAATTACTGTCTTGTGGAGCAAGCCCTCAATTGTTTTCTCTGCCTGCCCTCATCAAAATCTGCAGCCACAGTTCTGCGGGGAAACGGGCTCCTTGCTGCGGACGCCTGGCCAAGGTGATAAAATCGCTCACAATCCGATGTTTGGGATGTGGTGAGCATGTCCTCTTGCACAGTATCTAACAATGACTTATTGATGCACAGGTGCATATAGAACATTTCCGTTGAATATTTCAAGGGAAGGTCAACGACCACCAGCGTTGACGTGAGATTTAGATATTGCCATTGTTTTTTTTCAGAAACAAGGGACCGCCGCAATACCGATTTCTCATTCTGATCATTTAGCTGGTAGCAATTCTACGATGCCCAAATAGGATTTATCTCCGAACACATGACCGTCGACTAAAAGCTCTCAGCGTTGCAGCTTGCTGTAAGGTTTTTACCCCAATACTACACTTAACATTCACAGCACAGACTGCTGTTAACGTTCGTAGCGAATGTCACGCATCTCAAGGGCTTATTCTGTCAGGGGTATTTCACGGACACAGCTGATCTGCTAAAAAGGCTGACTGGGAAATTCGTATGCTCACCTTGAAATAAGTCTGGTGACCTGACATTCCTGCGTTACACAGCCCTTCATCAAGCCGGAAGTAACCCGGAAGTAAGCCGGAAGTAAGCCGGAAGTAAGTCGGTAAATAGGTATGCAACAGTCGACGGTTCCCTTCTGTGCGCGTATTGTGTAACTTCCGCCCGGGACAATAGCTTACTTGCCTTCGCGCATGAATAAAACATGGCGGTGAAATGGCTGCACGGCAAAATGGTCAGACAGCTTGCTAACTATAAAACGGAAACGAATAAAATATTCAAAGATTTCGTTACAAGGGCAGGTTATCGAACAGCACTATCCTATTGTATTGATCAGATCAAACCAAACGCAGGTGTGGGTTGCTACCCGTTGCAGGCCGCCGAGAACAGCCAATACCGCGGAAATACCCTGTCTCTGTCTCTGTACATGGGAGCGTTATCCGTTGCTCTGTCGGAGCCTGCTCAATGTTCATGCTCATAAGTTAACCTGTCCTTCGCCCTCCTCACGCCCGACATCGTTTGCCAGCCTTTTGTGGATAGCAACGGACATGGCAACTCCTATAGCTCACCGCGGCAACCGCGGAAGGCTATCACGAAGGAGGTATCAGAGGGCGGGACAGAGCACAGGGTGGGACAGAGGGGCGCACACAGAGGGAGGGTCCGAGGGCGGGACAGAGCACAGGGTGGGACAGAGGGGCGCACACAGAGGGAGGGTCAGAGGGCGGGACAGAGCACAGGGTGGGACAGAGGGGCGCACACAGAGGGAGGGTCAGAGGGCGGGACAGAGCACAGGGCGAGACAGAGGGGCGCACACAGAGGGAGGGTCAGAGGGCGGGACAGAGCACAGGGTGGGACAGAGGGCAGCACACAGAGGGAGGGTCAGAGGGTGCGACAGAGCACAGGGCGAGACAGAGGGCCGCACACAGAGGGAGGGTCAGAGGGCGGGACAGAGCACAGGGCGAGACAGAGGGCAGCACACAGAGGGAGGGTCAGAGGGCGGGACAGAGCACAGGGCGAGACAGAGGGCAGCACACAGAGGGAGGGTCAGAGGGTGCGACAGAGCACAGGGCGAGACAGAGGGCCGCACACAGAGGGAGGGTCAGAGGGCGGGACAGAGCACAGGGCGAGACAGAGGGCAGCACACAGAGGGAGGGTCAGAGGGCGGGACAGAGCACAGGGCGAGACAGAGGGCCGCACACAGAGGGAGGGTCAGAGGCCGGGACAGAGCACAGGGCGAGACAGAGGGGCGCACACAGAGGGAGGGTCAGAGGGCGGGACAGAGCACAGGGTGAGACAGAGGGCCGCACACAGAGGGAGGGTCAGAGGGAGGGACAGAGCACAGGGCGAGACAGAGGGCAGCACACAGAGGGAGGGTCAGAGGGCGGGACAGAGCACAGGGCGAGACAGAGGGCCGCACACAGAGGGAGGGTCAGAGGCCGGGACAGAGCACAGGGCGAGACAGAGGGGCGCACACAGAGGGAGGGTCAGAGGGCGGGACAGAGCACAGGGTGAGACAGAGGGCCGCACACAGAGGGAGGGTCAGAGGGCGGGACAGAGCACAGGGCGAGACAGAGGGCAGCACACAGAGGGAGGGTCAGAGGGCGGGACAGAGCACAGGGCGAGACAGAGGGCAGCACACAGAGGGAGGGTCAGAGGGTGCGACAGAGCACAGGGCGAGACAGAGGGCCGCACACAGAGGGAGGGTCAGAGGGCGGGACAGAGCACAGGGCGAGACAGAGGGCCGCACACAGAGGGAGGGTCAGAGGCCGGGACAGAGCACAGGGCGATACAGAGGGGCGCACACAGAGGGAGGGTCAGAGGGCGGGACAGAGCACAGGGTGAGACAGAGGGCCGCACACAGAGGGAGGGTCAGAGGGAGGGACAGAGCACAGGGCGAGACAGAGGGGCGCACACAGAGGGAGGGTCAGAGGGCGGGACAGAGCACAGGGTGGGACAGAGGGCAGCACACAGAGGGAGGGTCAGAGGGCGGGACAGACACAGGGCGAGACAGAGGGCAGCACACAGAGGGAGGTATCAGAGGGCGGGACAGAGCACAGGGCGGGACAGAGGGCCGCACACAGAGGGAGGGTCAGAGGGCGGGACAGAGCACAGGGTGGGACAGAGGGCAGCACACAGAGGGAGGGTCAGAGGCCGGGACAGAGCACAGGGCGAGACAGAGGGGCAGCACACAGAGGGAGGTATCAGAGGGCGGGACAGAGCACAGGGTGGGAGAGAGGGGCAGCACACAGAGGGAGGGTCAGAGGCCGGGACAGAGCACAGGGCGAGACAGAGGGGCAGCACACAGAGGGAGGTATCAGAGGGCGGGACAGAGCACAGGGTGGGAGAGAGGGGCAGCACACAGAGGGAGGGTCAGAGGCCGGGACAGAGCACAGGGCGAGACAGAGGGGCAGCACACAGAGGGAGGTATCAGAGGGCGGGACAGAGCACAGGGTGGGACAGAGGGCAGCACACAGAGGGAGGGTCAGAGGCCGGGACAGAGCACAGGGTGGGACAGAGGGCAGCACACAGAGGGAGGGTCAGAGGCCGGGACAGAGCACAGGGCGAGACAGAGGGCAGCACACAGAGGGAGGTATCAGAGGGCGGGACAGAGCACAGGGCGAGACAGAGGGGCGCGCACAGAGGGAGGTATCAGAGGGCGGGACAGAGCACAGGGCGAGACAGAGGGGCGCACACAGAGGGAGGGTCAGAGGGCGGGACAGAGCACAGGGTAGGACAGAGGGCAGCACACAGAGGGAGGGTCAGAGGGCGGGACAGAGCACAGGGTGGGACAGAGGGGCGCACACAGAGGGAGGGTCAGAGGGCGGGACAGAGCACAGGGTGGGACAGAGGGCAGCACACAGAGGGAGGGTCAGAGGCCGGGACAGAGCACAGGGTGGGACAGAGGGCAGCACACAGAGGGAGGGTCAGAGGCCGGGACAGAGCACAGGGTGGGACAGATGGGCGCACACAGAGGGAGGGTCAGAGGGCGGGACAGAGCACAGGGTGGGACAGAGGGGCGCACACAGAGGGAGGGTCAGAGGGCGGGACAGAGCACAGGGTAGGACAGAGGGGCGCACACAGAGGGAGGGTCAGAGGCCGGGACAGAGCACAGGGTGAGACAGAGGGGCGCACACAGAGGGAGGTATCAGAGGGCGGGACAGAGCACAGGGCGAGACAGAGGGGCGCACACAGAGGGAGGGTCAGAGGGCGGGGCAGAGCACAGGGTGGGACAGAGGGGCGCACACAGAGGGAGGGTCAGAGGGCGGGACAGACACAGGGCGAGACAGAGGGCAGCACACAGAGGGAGGTATCAGAGGGCGGGACAGAGCACATGGTGGGACAGAGGGGCGCACACAGAGGGAGGGTCAGAGGGCGGGACAGAGCACAGGGCGAGACAGAGGGGCGCACACAGAGGGAGGGTCAGAGGGCGGGACAGAGCACAGGGTGAGACAGAGGGGCGCACACAGAGGGAGGTATCAGAGGGCGGGACAGAGCACAGGGCGAGACAGAGGGGCGCACACAGAGGGAGGGTCAGAGGGCGGGACAGAGCACAGGGCGAGACAGAGGGGCGCACACAGAGGGAGGGTCAGAGGGCGGGACAGAGCACAGGGCGAGACAGAGGGCAGCACACAGAGGGAGGGTCAGAGGGCGGGACAGAGCACAGGGTGAGACAGAGGGGCGCACACAGAGGGAGGGTCAGAGGGCGGGACAGAGCACAGGGTGGGACAGAGGGGCGCACACAGAGGGAGGGTCAGAGGGCGGGACAGAGCACAGGGTGGGACAGAGGGGCGCACACAGAGGGAGGGTCAGAGGGCGGGACAGAGCACAGGGTGAGACAGAGGGCCGCACACAGAGGGAGGGTCAGAAGGCGGGACAGAGCACAGGGTGGGACAGAGGGGCGCACACAGAGGGAGGGTCAGAGGGCGGGACAGAGCACAGGGTGGGACAGAGGGCAGCACACAGAGGGAGGGTCAGAGGCCGGGACAGAGCACAGGGTGGGACAGATGGGCGCACACAGAGGGAGGGTCAGAGGGCGGGACAGAGCACAGGGTGGGACAGAGGGGCGCACACAGAGGGAGGGTCAGAGGGCGGGACAGAGCACAGGGTAGGACAGAGGGGCGCACATAGAGGGAGGGTCAGAGGCCGGGACAGAGCACAGGGTGAGACAGAGGGCAGCACACAGAGGGAGGGTCAGAGGGCGGGACAGAGCACAGGGCGAGACAGAGGGGCGCACACAGAGGGAGGGTCAGAGGCCGGGACAGAGCACAGGGCGAGACAGAGGGCAGCACACAGAGGGAGGTATCAGAGGGCGGGACAGAGCACAGGGCGAGACAGAGGGGCGCACACAGAGGGAGGTATCAGAGGGCGGGACAGAGCACAGGGCGAGACAGAGGGGCGCACACAGAGGGAGGGTCAGAGGGCGGGACAGAGCACAGGGTGGGACAGAGGGCAGCACACAGAGGGAGGGTCAGAGGGCGGGACAGAGCACAGGGTGAGACAGAGGGCAGCACACATAGGGAGGGTCAGAGGGCGGGACAGAGCACAGGGCGAGACAGAGGGCAGCACACAGAGGGAGGGTCAGAGGGCGGGACAGAGCACAGGGTGGGACAGAGGGGCGCACACAGAGGGAGGGTCAGAGGCCGGGACAGAGCACAGGGTGGGACAGAGGGGCGCACACAGAGGGAGGGTCAGAGGCCGGGACAGAGCACAGGGTGGGACAGAGGGGCGCACACAGAGGGAGGGTCAGAGGCCGGGACAGAGCACAGGGTGGGACAGAGGGGCGCACACAGAGGGAGGGTCAGAGGGCGGGACAGAGGGCAGCACACAGAGGGAGGGTCAGAGGGTGGGACAGAGCACAGGGCGAGACAGAGGGGCAGCACACAGAGGGAGGGTCAGAGGGCGGGACAGAGCACAGGGTGGGGCAGAGGGCAGCACACAGAGGGAGGGTCAGAGAGCAGGACAGAGCACAGGGTGGGACAGAGGGGCGCACACAGAGGGAGGGTCAGAGGGCGGGACAGAGCACAGGGTGGGACAGAGGGGCGCACACAGAGGGAGGGTCAGAGGCCGGGACAGAGCACAGGGTGGGACAGAGGGGCGCACACAGAGGGAGGGTCAGAGGGCGGGACAGAGCACAGGGTGGGACAGAGGGCAGCACACAGAGGGAGGGTCAGAGGGTGCGACAGAGCACAGGGCGAGACAGAGGGGCAGCACACAGAGGGAGGGTCAGAGGGCGGGACAGAGCACAGGGTGGGACAGAGGGCAGCACACAGAGGGAGGGTCAGAAAGCGGGACAGAGCACAGGGTGGGACAGAGGGGCGCACTCAGAGGGAGAGTCAGAGGCCGGGACAGAGCACAGGGTGGGACAGAGGGGCGCACACAGAGGGAGGGTCAGAGGCCGGGACAGAGCACAGGGTGGGACAGAGGGGCGCACACAGAGGGAGGGTCAGAGGGCGGGACAGAGCACAGGGTGGGACAGAGGGGCGCACACAGAGGGAGGGTCAGAGGGGGGGCAGAGCACAGGGTAGGACAGAGGGGCGCACACAGAGGGAGGGTCAGAGGCCGGGACAGAGCACAGGGTGAGACAGAGGGCAGCACACAGAGGGAGGGTCAGAGGGCGGGACAGAGCACAGGGCGAGACAGAGGGGCGCACACAGAGGGAGGGTCAGAGGCCGGGACAGAGCACAGGGCGAGACAGAGGGGCGCACACAGAGGGAGGGTCAGAGGGCGGGACAGAGCACAGGGCGAGACAGAGGGGCGCACACAGAGGGAGGGTCAGAGGGCGGGACAGAGCACAGGGTGGGACAGAGGGGCGCACACAGAGGGAGGGTCAGAGGGCGGGACAGAGCACAGGGTGGGACAGAGGGCCGCACACAGAGGGAGGTATCAGAGGGCGGGACAGAGCACAGGGTGGGACAGAGGGGCGCACACAGAGGGAGGGTCAGAGGGCGGGACAGAGCACAGGGCGAGACAGAGGGGCGCACACAGAGGGAGGGTCAGAGGGTGGGACAGAGCACAGGGCGAGACAGAGGGGCGCACACAGAGGGAGGGTCAGAGGGCAAGACAGAGCACAGGGCGAGACAGAGGGGCGCACACAGAGGGAGGGTCAGAGGGCGGGACAGAGCACAGGGCGAGACAGAGGGGCGCACACAGAGGGAGGGTCAGAGGGCGGGACAGAGCACAGGGCGAGACAGAGGGGTGCACACAGAGGGAGGGTCAGAGGGCGGGACAGAGCACAGGGTGGGACAGAGGGGCGCACACAGAGGGAGGGTCAGAGGGCGGGACAGAGCACAGGGTAGGACAGAGGGGCGCACACAGAGGGAGGGTCAGAGGGCGGGACAGAGCACAGGGTGGGACAGAGGGATAGCACACAGAGGGAGGTATCAGAGGGCGGGACAGAGCACAGGGTGGGACAGAGGGGCGCACACAGAGGGAGGGTCAGAGGGCGGGACAGAGCACAGGGTGGGACAGAGGGCAGCACACAGAGGGAGGGTCAGAGGGCGGGACAGAGCACAGGGCGAGACAGAGGGGCGCACACAGAGGGAGGGTCAGAGGCCGGGACAGAGCACAGGGTGGGACAGAGAGGCGCACACAGAGGGAGGGTCAGAGGGCGGGACAGAGCACAGGGCGAGACAGAGGGGCGCACACAGAGGGAGGGTCAGAGGGCGGGACAGAGCACAGGGTGGGACAGAGGGGCGCACACAGAGGGAGGGTCAGAGGGCGGGACAGAGCACAGGGTGGGACAGAGAGGCGCACACAGAGGGAGGGTCAGAGGGCGGGACAGAGCACAGGGTGGGACAGAGGGGCGCACACAGAGGGAGGGTCAGAGGCCGGGACATAGCACAGGGTGGGACAGAGGGGCGCACACAGAGGGAGGGTCAGAGGGTGGGACAGAGCACAGGGCGAGACAGAGGGGCGCACACAGAGGGAGGGTCAGAGGGCGGGACAGAGCACAGGGCGAGACAGAGGGGCGCACACAGAGGGAGGGTCAGAGGGCGGGACAGAGCACAGGGTGAGACAGAGGGACACACACGGAGGGAGGGTCAGAGGGCGGGACAGAGCACAGGGTGAGACAGAGGGCAGCACACAGAGGGAGGGTCAGAGGGCGGGACAGAGCACAGGGCGGGACAGAGGGGCGCACACAGAGGGAGGGTCAGAGGGCGGGACAGAGCACAGGGTGGGACAGAGGGCAGCACACAGAGGGAGGTATCAGAGGGCGGGACAGAGCACAGGGTAGGACAGAGGGGCGCACACAGAGGGAGGTATCAGAGGGCGGGACAGAGCACAGGGTGAGACAGAGGGCCGCACACAGAGGGAGGGTCAGAGGGCGGGACAGAGCACAGGGCGAGACAGAGGGGCGCACACAGAGGGAGAGTCAGAGGGCGGGACAGAGCACAGGGTGGGACAGAGGGGCGCACACAGAGGGAGGGTCAGAGGCCGGGACAGAGCACAGGGCGAGACAGAGGGGCGCACACAGAGGGAGGTATCAGAGGGCGGGACTGAGCACAGGGTGAGACAGAGGGGCGCACACAGAGGGAGGGTCAGAGGGCGGGACAGAGCACAGGGTGAGACAGAGGGGCGCACACAGAGGGAGGGTCAGAGGCCGGGACAGAGCACAGGGCGAGACAGAGGGGCGCACACAGAGGGAGGGTCAGAGGGTGGGACAGAGCACAGGGCGAGACAGAGGGCAGCACACAGAGGGAGGGTCAGAGGGCGGGACAGAGCACAGGGTGGGACAGAGGGGCGCACACAGAGGGAGGGTCAGAGGGCGGGACAGAGCACAGGGCGAGACAGAGGGCAGCACACAGAGGGAGTGTCAGAGGGCGGGACAGAGCACAGGGTGAGACAGAGGGGCGCACACAGAGGGAGGGTCAGAGGCCGGGACAGAGCACAGGGCGAGACAGAGGGGCGCACACAGAGGGAGGGTCAGAGGGCGGGACAGAGCACAGGGTGGGACAGAGGGGCGCACACAGAGGGAGGGTCAGAGGGCGGGACAGAGCACAGGGCGAGACAGAGGGCAGCACACAGAGGGAGGGTCAGAGGGCGGGACAGAGCACAGGGTGGGACAGAGGGGCGCACACAGAGGGAGGGTCAGAGGCCGGGACAGAGCACAGGGTGGGACAGAGGGGCGCACACAGAGGGAGGGTCAGAGGCCGGGACAGAGCACAGGGTGGGACAGAGGGGCGCACACAGAGGGAGGGTCAGAGGCCGGGACAGAGCACAGGGTGGGACAGAGGGGCGCACACAGAGGGAGGGTCAGAGGGCGGGACAGAGGGCAGCACACAGAGGGAGGGTCAGAGGGTGGGACAGAGCACAGGGCGAGACAGAGGGGCAGCACACAGAGGGAGGGTCAGAGGGCGGGACAGAGCACAGGGTGGGGCAGAGGGCAGCACACAGAGGGAGGGTCAGAGAGCAGGACAGAGCACAGGGTGGGACAGAGGGGCGCACACAGAGGGAGGGTCAGAGGGCGGGACAGAGCACAGGGTGGGACAGAGGGGCGCACACAGAGGGAGGGTCAGAGGCCGGGACAGAGCACAGGGTGGGACAGAGGGGCGCACACAGAGGGAGGGTCAGAGGGCGGGACAGAGCACAGGGTGGGACAGAGGGCAGCACACAGAGGGAGGGTCAGAGGGTGCGACAGAGCACAGGGCGAGACAGAGGGGCAGCACACAGAGGGAGGGTCAGAGGGCGGGACAGAGCACAGGGTGGGACAGAGGGCAGCACACAGAGGGAGGGTCAGAAAGCGGGACAGAGCACAGGGTGGGACAGAGGGGCGCACTCAGAGGGAGAGTCAGAGGCCGGGACAGAGCACAGGGTGGGACAGAGGGGCGCACACAGAGGGAGGGTCAGGGGCCGGGACAGAGCACAGGGTGGGACAGAGGGGCGCACACAGAGGGAGGGTCAGAGGGCGGGACAGAGCACAGGGTGGGACAGAGGGGCGCACACAGAGGGAGGGTCAGAGGGGGGGCAGAGCACAGGGTAGGACAGAGGGGCGCACACAGAGGGAGGGTCAGAGGCCGGGACAGAGCACAGGGTGAGACAGAGGGCAGCACACAGAGGGAGGGTCAGAGGGCGGGACAGAGCACAGGGCGAGACAGAGGGGCGCACACAGAGGGAGGGTCAGAGGCCGGGACAGAGCACAGGGCGAGACAGAGGGGCGCACACAGAGGGAGGGTCAGAGGGCGGGACAGAGCACAGGGCGAGACAGAGGGGCGCACACAGAGGGAGGGTCAGAGGGCGGGACAGAGCACAGGGTGGGACAGAGGGGCGCACACAGAGGGAGGGTCAGAGGGCGGGACAGAGCACAGGGTGGGACAGAGGGCCGCACACAGAGGGAGGTATCAGAGGGCGGGACAGAGCACAGGGTGGGACAGAGGGGCGCACACAGAGGGAGGGTCAGAGGGCGGGACAGAGCACAGGGCGAGACAGAGGGGCGCACACAGAGGGAGGGTCAGAGGGTGGGACAGAGCACAGGGCGAGACAGAGGGGCGCACACAGAGGGAGGGTCAGAGGGCAAGACAGAGCACAGGGCGAGACAGAGGGGCGCACACAGAGGGAGGGTCAGAGGGCGGGACAGAGCACAGGGCGAGACAGAGGGGCGCACACAGAGGGAGGGTCAGAGGGCGGGACAGAGCACAGGGCGAGACAGAGGGGTGCACACAGAGGGAGGGTCAGAGGGCGGGACAGAGCACAGGGTGGGACAGAGGGGCGCACACAGAGGGAGGGTCAGAGGGCGGGACAGAGCACAGGGTAGGACAGAGGGGCGCACACAGAGGGAGGGTCAGAGGGCGGGACAGAGCACAGGGTGGGACAGAGGGATAGCACACAGAGGGAGGTATCAGAGGGCGGGACAGAGCACAGGGTGGGACAGAGGGGCGCACACAGAGGGAGGGTCAGAGGGCGGGACAGAGCACAGGGTGGGACAGAGGGCAGCACACAGAGGGAGGGTCAGAGGGCGGGACAGAGCACAGGGCGAGACAGAGGGGCGCACACAGAGGGAGGGTCAGAGGCCGGGACAGAGCACAGGGTGGGACAGAGAGGCGCACACAGAGGGAGGGTCAGAGGGCGGGACAGAGCACAGGGCGAGACAGAGGGGCGCACACAGAGGGAGGGTCAGAGGGCGGGACAGAGCACAGGGTGGGACAGAGGGGCGCACACAGAGGGAGGGTCAGAGGGCGGGACAGAGCACAGGGTGGGACAGAGAGGCGCACACAGAGGGAGGGTCAGAGGGCGGGACAGAGCACAGGGTGGGACAGAGGGGCGCACACAGAGGGAGGGTCAGAGGCCGGGACAGAGCACAGGGTGGGACAGAGGGGCGCACACAGAGGGAGGGTCAGAGGGTGGGACAGAGCACAGGGCGAGACAGAGGGGCGCACACAGAGGGAGGGTCAGAGGGCGGGACAGAGCACAGGGCGAGACAGAGGGGCGCACACAGAGGGAGGGTCAGAGGGCGGGACAGAGCACAGGGTGAGACAGAGGGACACACACGGAGGGAGGGTCAGAGGGCGGGACAGAGCACAGGGTGAGACAGAGGGCAGCACACAGAGGGAGGGTCAGAGGGCGGGACAGAGCACAGGGCGGGACAGAGGGGCGCACACAGAGGGAGGGTCAGAGGGCGGGACAGAGCACAGGGTGGGACAGAGGGCAGCACACAGAGGGAGGTATCAGAGGGCGGGACAGAGCACAGGGTAGGACAGAGGGGCGCACACAGAGGGAGGTATCAGAGGGCGGGACAGAGCACAGGGTGAGACAGAGGGCCGCACACAGAGGGAGGGTCAGAGGGCGGGACAGAGCACAGGGCGAGACAGAGGGGCGCACACAGAGGGAGAGTCAGAGGGCGGGACAGAGCACAGGGTGGGACAGAGGGGCGCACACAGAGGGAGGGTCAGAGGCCGGGACAGAGCACAGGGCGAGACAGAGGGGCGCACACAGAGGGAGGTATCAGAGGGCGGGACTGAGCACAGGGTGAGACAGAGGGGCGCACACAGAGGGAGGGTCAGAGGGCGGGACAGAGCACAGGGTGAGACAGAGGGGCGCACACAGAGGGAGGGTCAGAGGCCGGGACAGAGCACAGGGCGAGACAGAGGGGCGCACACAGAGGGAGGGTCAGAGGGTGGGACAGAGCACAGGGCGAGACAGAGGGCAGCACACAGAGGGAGGGTCAGAGGGCGGGACAGAGCACAGGGTGGGACAGAGGGGCGCACACAGAGGGAGGGTCAGAGGGCGGGACAGAGCACAGGGCGAGACAGAGGGCAGCACACAGAGGGAGTGTCAGAGGGCGGGACAGAGCACAGGGTGAGACAGAGGGGCGCACACAGAGGGAGGGTCAGAGGCCGGGACAGAGCACAGGGCGAGACAGAGGGGCGCACACAGAGGGAGGGTCAGAGGGCGGGACAGAGCACAGGGTGGGACAGAGGGGCGCACACAGAGGGAGGGTCAGAGGGCGGGACAGAGCACAGGGCGAGACAGAGGGCAGCACACAGAGGGAGGGTCAGAGGGCGGGACAGAGCACAGGGTGGGACAGAGGGGCGCACACAGAGGGAGGGTCAGAGGGCGGGACAGAGCACAGGGCGAGACAGAGGGCAGCACACAGAGGGAGGGTCAGAGGGCGGGACAGAGCACAGGGTGGGACAGAGGGGCGCACACAGAGGGAGGGTCAGAGGGCGGGACAGAGCACAGGGCGAGACAGAGGGCAGCACACAGAGGGAGGGTCAGAGGGCGGGACAGAGCACAGGGCGAGACAGAGGGGCGCACACAGAGGGAGGGTCAGAGGGCAGGACAGAGCACAGGGTGAGACAGAGGGCAGCACACAGAGGGAGGGTCAGAGGGCGGGACAGAGCACAGGGCGAGACAGAGGGGCGCACACAGAGGGAGGGTCAGAGGGCGGGACAGAGCACAGGGTGGGACAGAGGGCAGCACACAGAGGGAGGTATCAGAGGGCGGGACAGAGCACAGGGTAGGACAGAGGGGCGCGCACAGAGGGAGGGTCAGAGGGCGGGACAGAGCACAGGGCGAGACAGAGGGGCGCACACAGAGGGAGGGTCAGAGGGCGGGACAGAGCACAGGGCGAGACAGAGGGGCGCACACAGAGGGAGGGTCAGAGGGCGGGACAGAGCACAGGGCGAGACAGAGGGGCGCACACAGAGGGAGGGTCAGAGGGCGGGACAGAGCACAGGGTGGGACAGAGGGGCAGCACACAGAGGGAGGGTCAGAGGGCGGGACAGAGCACAGGGTAGGACAGAGGGCAGCACACAGAGGGAGGGTCAGAGGGCGGGACAGAGCACAGGGCGAGACAGAGGGGCGCACACAGAGGGAGGGTCAGAGGGCGGGACAGAGCACAGGGTGGGACAGAGGGCAGCACACAGAGGGAGGGTCAGAGGGCGGGACAGAGCACAGGGTAGGACAGAGGGGCAGCACATAGAGGGAGGGTCAGAGGGCGGGACAGAGCACAGGGCGAGACAGAGGGGCGCACACAGAGGGAGGGTCAGAGGGCGGGACAGAGCACAGGGCGAGACAGAGGGCAGCACACAGAGGGAGGGTCAGAGGGCGGGACAGAGCACAGGGCGAGACAGAGGGGCGCACACAGAGGGAGGGTCAGAGGGCGGGACAGAGCACAGGGTGAGACAGAGGGGCGCACACAGAGGGAGGGTCAGAGGGCGGGACAGAGCACAGGGTAGGACAGAGGGGCGCACACAGAGGGAGGGTCAGAGGGCGGGACAGAGCACAGGGTAGGACAGAGGGGCGCACACAGAGGGAGGGTCAGAGGGCGGGACAGAGCACAGGGTGAGACAGAGGGACACACACGGAGGGAGGGTCAGAGGGCCGAGGAGCACAGATACTGGGGCAGAGGATCGTTCAGAGGGTGAGGCGTTCTCTGCAGTCGTTTGCCGCCTACCGCGCTGGACCCCCTCCTGCGACTCCCCAGCTCACTTGGGGTCAAGGTCACAGCCCTGCCGTCCACGGCACCGGAGACGCCGCCTCCTAATTGGCACCGCTAATCATGCTGGACGGTAAAAAGTGCCTCTCATGTGAGCGTTTTTTTCGTGTCAGCGTTTCAGGCGGAGGCGGTTTCGCTGCAGCTGGGGAGTATGGAGCAGGCAACGGACCTGGCAGCTCTCAGGTAGTGAGGTGGCTTCACAGCCGATTAACGACGGGAACCAGTGGAGAAAACACAGGTCGTAATACGGTTAAGTGAGTATATCACGTGCCCACCTGAGGGTCAGCACGATGCGATGATGATGCCAACGTAGGAGGACAACGTAGGAGGACAACCTATTCCTCAGTTTGTCATCCTCCAAACTGAGGAAAATAAAAAGAAGAAAGCAAAACATGGCCAACGAGTGTAATAAGGCACGTAAATGTGCCTTATTTGCTTACGTCATTCTAGCTCATAGGTATTATTTCAATAATACCTAATTCTTAACAGTGGCCAAAGTCGAAACGTGGGTAGCAAAAGACGACTATACCTAGTCCGTTTTTTTTTGTGTGTGTAAATTGAACCTTATGTGACTGGAGCTTCCTTGAAGACAGCACGTGCAAAACGTATGGATTTTTATTTAAATTATAGTCCGTCTCAAAGCAGCGCAAATTGGTGCAACATTAAAGGAAATAGTTCACCTTCAACATGGGATTTTGAACTGAAATAGCAGTTTTGTAGCCCGTGTTGAGAAATCCTTATCTGCAACTTGTCTTGACTGAAAAGACTCTCCAGCCGAAGATATTTGACTTTTTGGCGAAGGAATGCGGCGCATATATGATATACCGTACCGTCTGAGAGTGCCAGCACTGGTCTGAGCATGCGCAGACCAATAACGCACACTATAACATTAATAATTTACAACCTTCTGTCCTGAATTGGCGCGATGTAGGACCATTTTTGAAAAGAAAAAAAAAGAAACTATATTTAAAAAATATAATAAAATCGTGTTCTGAAAAATTTCCCGAAGGTGAACTATTTCCTTTAAGTGAAAAAGGGCAAAACATGATTATGACCATTTCTTGTAAGTTTACTGTTATGTGACTGGAGTCTCTTGAAAACAGCACGCGCAAAGCGTGCATTTTATCCCAAAAAATGAAGCTTCAGTCAAACTTCAATGAATGATCTAATCCTACATTTATGCATTTTATATATATTTTTGGCCATTATTCACCCAATTTTATTTAAATGTGCACTGCTCTAATACGGAACCGATTTCTCTAGTATTGCAAGTAATGGGGCACCACAATAAAGTTATCGCCGTTAGAGGCGCTGATGATCAACTGCTACCAAGCGGACCGGCGTCTGTGCCTCAAGATTGTAGACTGTGGGGCGCATTGTTTACAGCGGAGTTTTGAAGGGGTTAGAGTGGTACAGATTGTGTTCAAACTGATACGAAATGTTGGTGTCTATGAGTGTATTCGAAACCTAAAAGCATTTCTCGCTGAGGTCAATCGTTTGACCTCAGGAGGCCAAAGAGTGCCCGCGAGGTCAAATATCGGGTACCGCATAACTTTTTCCCTAAGTACTTATCGAAGTCGTTTCAACGGCTAAATATTCCCACCAGCCTGTAGACGGCGCACAACGAGTGATCTGACCGCCCCTAGTCACCGGTTGACCTCAGGTCACAACATAAGTTACCATTATGGCCTATGGGAGAATGACGTGGTACCGCATAATTGTTCCCAAAATCACTTAGAGACACCATTCCACCACCATCGCCTGCTCTTTAACCCACCGAAGGTAAGTTTGAATACAATCGGCCGGTAAACAACGAATGCGTATTTGGACGGCTAGTTAAATGGATATTAGCGCCTTTCCTGGTGCCCTGAGGTCAAACGGTAACCTGAAGGGGAGTCTGGAGTCTGGAGTCTGGAGCAGTGTCCATTAAAGGAAATAGTTCACCTTCGGATTTTTTTTCAGAACACGATTTTATTATATTTTTTAATACAGTTTCTTTTTTTCTGTTTAAAAATGGTCCTACATCGCGCCAATTCAGGACAGAAGGTTGTAAATTATTGATTTTATGGTGTGCGTTATTGGTCTGCGCATGCTCCATGGCAGTGCTGGCACTTTCAGACGGTACGGTACATCATATATGCGCCGTATTCCTTCGCCAAAAAAGTCAAATATCTTCGGCTGGAGAGTCTTTTCAGCCAAGAAAAGTTCCAGATAAGGATTTCTCAACACGGGCTACAAAACTGCTATTTCAGTTCAAAGCCCATGTTGAAGGTGAACTATTTCCTTTAAGGCACTTTAGGCAGTGCCTTTCCAAAGTTCAGACCCTATTCTTGCACTGTTTTGTAAGAGTTTCGTTGTCTAACATTATAGGAAAATACTACAGAAAGTTTTCCCGACATACATATTTTTCGTTCAAATGGCAACAAATTGGCCATGCTAACCTATGCAGAGCAAGACTGCGTACTAAGATTTGCATTATTACATGCTTATGATACAGTTTTAATGTAACTGCATTAGTGCTTAGTTTACCGTATAAAAAGCAAAGGCTGCCAAGCAGCGAAAACTTGGGCACTAAGACACGTCTAAGCCAGCTTAAGCCAAAGTATTTGGATAAAGGTCTTGGCTAGGACCAGTATATCGCCAATATTTTTGGCAGAAATGGTATGGCCTCACCATTTGCGCTTAAAGCGGCGCAAGCAAATGCTCGTGTTGGCTCGCACTAAAAGCTGGAGTTTTCGCATCAGTTGGCCACCAGGGACCGCTAGTGAGCCAGGGTGTTATGACGTCGCAAGCGATTGGTACCGCTAAATATGTATTTATATATTTATAAATAAATAAATAAACATTTAGCGTTAAATATTTAGCTGGTACCATTTGCTTGCGACGTCATAACACCCTGGCGGCCAACTGCTGCGAAACCCCCAGCTTTTAGTGCGAGCCCTCGTGAGTCGTGTTCATCGTGCGTTGGGATTTGAGTTGCCGGCGCCTACATCTTGCTCGTTTCGTGCTTGTTTTAGTCGCTTGACACTATGAACAACTGAATTAGTGATCTGTCAAACAATGGAGAATAGTGACCTTACTCGTTTCGTGTTTGTTTAGTCGCTTAGTGTGTCGGCACAACATTTTCAGAAGTCCAGGACCCAGGTGAGTCGGCACATTTTCATAATCCCTATCAAAAGATAGGTTTGGTTCCATATACTGTTATTTAGTTCATACCTATTTCATCTTTTACTAGACTGAGTGCACCTTTACAATACAAGAGGAACCTTCACATTGGCTGTATGACATATATCGTTATCTTTAGTTCAGGCTTTTGTTAGTATCACGGTAGCTGATCCAAGCTAGTGCGCCACCTATAACGTTAACGCAATACTCAATAGGTGGCTATTGGCCAAATGTTGACCACATTGGCATAGAGGACAGGCATTGTCCGCAAGCGTTGCCTAACCCGTCACGGAAGGCTGGCGCCGCCACTGGTCTGGAGTTTGGAGTCTTGCGTTGTGCACCGTCTATAGGCTGGTGGCAATATTTAGCCGGTGAAATGACTTCGGTAAGTATTAAGGAAAACGTTATGCGGTACCCAATGTTTTACATCGCGAGCACTCTTTGACCTCCCGAGATCAAACGATGACCTCAGCGAGAAATGCTTTCAGGTTTCTAATACACTCATAAACACCAACATTTTGTATAAGTTTGAACACAATCGGCCGGTAAACAACGAATACGTATTTAGAGAACTCGTTAAATGTATATTAGCGCCTTTCCAGGTGACCTGAGGTCAAACGGTGACCTGGAGGGGTCAAGTCTTGCGTTGTGCACCGCCTATAGGCTGGTGGTAATATTTAGCCGTTGAAACGACTTCGGTAAGTACTTTAAGGCAAAAGTTATGTGGTATCCAATATTTGACATCGCGGGCACTCTTTGAACTCCCGAGGTCAAACGACTGACCTAAGCGAGAAATTATTTCAGCTTTCGAATACACTCATAGACACCAACATTTCATATAACTTTGAACACAATCGGCCGGTAAACACCGGATACGTATCTCGACGGCTCGTTAAATGGATATTAGCGTCTTTCCAGGTGACCTGGAGGGGTCCAGTCTTGCGTTGTGCACCTTCGGTGGGCTAACGGGAAGGCAATGGTAGTGTAATGGTTCTCTAAGTGATTTTTGAGGAAAAATTATGCGGTACCCCGTCATTCTCCCATAGGCCATAATCGTAATTTATGTTATAACCTGAGGTCAACCGGTGACCAGGGGCGGTCAGATCACTCGTTGTGCAGCGTCCATAGGCTGGTGGGAATATTTAGCCGTTGAAACGAGTTCGGTACCACTCTAACCCCCTTCAAACACTCCGCCGTAAACAATGCGCCCTACACAGTCTGACGCACAGACGTCGGTCCGCTTGGTAGCAGTTGGCATCAGCGCCATCTTCAAATAGCTTTCAATGGGAGGTGCCGCTCAAAAGCTTAGATATCCTACCGCAAGAATGTCACTCAAGTCGGTCGGGCCGATTGCGCGGCGGATTATGCCAATATTGTTGCCGTTGTTGACCACTGTTTTGGGCCTTGGGCCCCTGGTGGGTCTTCTTTGGACCCTGGGCCCCTGGTGGGTCTTCTTTGGGCCCTGGGCCCCTGGGTGGGCCTTCTTTGGACCCGATCGGTATGAAATGCGACACGGTACCGTTTCCGACCGGCGCGCCCGTCGGATGCGGCGTGCGTCGATTGGTGAAGGTTCCGAGTCGCTATCTCAGATAGGTTCTGGGTTTCAGCGTGGCAGTAGCGTTTTTGACCCTTCTCTGGAGTCCTGGTGGCCTTATTTGGGCCCGATCGGTATGAAAGGCGATACTGGCACCATTTTCCGACCACGCCGCGTCGGTTGGTGAAGGCCCGAGTCGCTATCTCTGATAGGATCGGAGTTTCATCGTGGCAGTAGCGTTTTCGGATCTTCTTTGGGCCCTCGTGGCTTCCCTTTGGACCCGATCGGTATGCAAGGGCGGATCCAGCCGTTTTTTTCGGTGGGGGGGGAAATTTAGTGGCGTATTTCCAAAAAGTTGTTGAGTGGGGGGGGGGGGGGGGGATAGCAGACCGTCACCCGTCAGCGAAAGGTTGTTGACCCGGACGGGGGGGGAGCAGACCGTCAGTCTCAGCCGTCAGCGATAAATTGGCCACGTGGGGGGGGGGGGATAGAGCGCGTAGTCAGGCCGTCGGGAACCGTCAGCAACTGCATAGCATGTATTATACTTCGTCTGGGGGTTAGGGGCGTCGCCGATAATTTTTAAGTGTGTGTGGGGAGTGGGGTGAGGGGGGATCGGCTGAAATGACATAAAATGTACCCCCATTTTTTTTTTGCGTGCATGTAAGCCTTTGCAGCATTTTTTATGTGAATTGTCATGTTATATATAGTAGGTACTTGTTACTTAGCGCCGCCAAGCGGCCGCGAAATATTTATGTGTTTGCCTGATAAACCCCAGAATATAATATAAGCGGTGTGCCTTGTAGAGGATAGGAAGCTAAAAATGCTGTTCATTCTCATACTCATACTGTTTATTAAGACATTCCGCAATATACCTTCGGCTATTACTGCCTCTCGTCCACTAATATAAAACTAGAGAAATGTGGCCGGAACATACAACGCACACAAACACACAAACACGCACAACGTCACACAGCAAAATCACACAATTACAAGCACGCGTTAGTCAAAACAAAATATAAACTTGCATCGAGACATTAGGATTAAACCTGTGCCTACCGACCCATCGCTGGGGTGCCGCCTCAGACGGCGACTGAACAGGTGCGGAGGGAGCCGCGACAGATCGGGTGGCAGGGCGTTGTACGACGCCGGTCCCCTGCACTTAAACCGCCTCCTCCCCATTTCGGTGCGGGGACCGCTGGTACATACAACAGGTGGTCCTGCATCGTGACAAAAACCAGGTCACGGCCGCGAGCCTCGGCCACAGTGCAGTGGTGAGATCGGCAGCCAAGACCTTCCGGCTCACCGCTACAACGCACCTTGTGCACGAGACGCATCGTGTGGTATGACGTGAGCTGCTCAGCGCTGAGCCACCCTAGTCGCTCCAGCAAATCAGACACATGATCATACTTTTTTGCGGCCGAAAATTACTTTAGCTGAATAGTTAAGCATTTTTCGAATGCGAAAGAGGTTCTGTTTGGTGCCATTGCCGTACACCGAGATACAGTAGCCGTTTTCACGAAGGATGTTGCGTTTTGGGGATTGGGGTGATTGGGTCGTCCGGCCACATTCCTCTAGTTTTATATTAGTGACGAGAGGCAGTAATACTTGAAGGGTATATTGCGGAATGTCTTAATAAACAGTATGAGTATGAGAATGAACAGCATTTTTAGCTTCCTATCCTCTACAAGGCACACCCGCTTATATTATATTCTAGGGTTTATATCAGGCAAACACATAAATATTTCGGCGCCGCTTGGCGGCGCTAATTAACAAGTACGTACTATATATAACATGACAATTCACATAAAAGGATGTTGACTGCACTGCAAAGGCAATTTTTACGATAAATTGTTAACTTCTTGCCGCAAAAGGTGGTGGGGGGCATCGACCCTCCCCCCCCCCCCCCCCCCCCCCCCCCCCCCGCCCCGCCCCTCCCCCGCCTTCTAAAAGTGGGGGGAGTTTTCCCAGACCTCCCCCCGGCCCTCCCGTCGGCGACGCCCCTGGCTGACAAATATTGCAGCACACACTCTCCTGAGAGGATTTTTTTTTAATTGTTTTGCACTACCCCCCCCCCCCCCCCCCCGAATTCAAAAACGCATCAGACTTATCAAATTACTATTTTTTAAACCCAAGAAAACATTGCACCAGGTGGGTCCAGAGTACAGCACATTACCGCTCATTATGACTGCGCCGACCACGGCTAGCAGGCGCTACATCTATAGCAGGCACTTCCAGGCGACGGCTAGCAACCCCTGGGCAGGCTTGAGGGCCCCGTTCACAGACTCAATGGCCCTCTGGATAAGCTCGAGAGGTCCCTGAACAGACTCAATGACCCTTGGCAAGCCGAGAGGCCCCTGATCAGGACTCTAATAGCCCTGGGCAGGTTCGAGAGGCCCCTGAACAGGACCAATGGACCATTGGGAAAGCTCGAGAGACCCCTGAACAGACTCTAATGGCCACTAGGCAGGTTCAAGAGGCTCTTGAACAGACGCAATGGGCCCCTGGGCAGGCTCTAATGGCCCCTGGGCCAGGTTCGAGAGGCCCCTGAACAGACTCTATGGGGCATCTGGTGGGGAAAACTATAATGGCCCCCTGGGCAGGTTCAAGAGGCCCCAAAAACAGACTATAATGGGCCCCTGGCCAGGCTCGAGAGGCCCTTGAACATACTCAATGGGCCCATGGACATGCTCGGGAGGCCACTGGGCAGGTTTGTTAGGCCGTAGGTGGGCTCAATTGGCCCCCTGGACAAGTGGACATGCTCTAGAGGACCTGGGCCCGGTTTTTGGGGCCCTGAGTGGGCTCAATGCGCCCCAGGGCATGCTTTAAAAATCCTGGACATGTTTTGCGCCCTTAAGTGGGCTCAATGGGGCCCCTGGACATGCTCGAGAGGCCCCCTAGACAGTTTTTGGGGGCCCATCGGTGGGCTCAATAAAGCCCCTGGACATGCCCAAGAGGCCCCCTGGGCCCGGCTTCGAAAGCTCTTCAGTGTCTCTGAGGGCCCTTGACATGCACCAGAGTGACCCTTGCCTGGTTTGAGAGGCTCCTCTGTGCTTTTTTTTGTAAAGCCATTTAGCTAATGCAAATGGTATCTGGGCCAATCTCGGCGAGGCTCCCTGTGACCCGTAAAGGGGGGGGGGGCAATTGCCCCCCTTGCCCCCCCCCCCCCCTGGCTGCCTCCCCCCCCCCCCCTTGCACGGTCACGCACTGATCGGACGCTGCACGGGCGAGGGTTAAAGTATAGCCCGTGCAGTGTTCTATCAATTGGACACTTAGCGATGCTTCACAGACCTATGGTTTTCTTAAAACTGGTCATCACAAACATCGTCGCTAACTTGACATTCTAGGTCTGCGTATATTTCCAACCACGGTCCGCCACAACAGCCTCGCCACACACTGTGCATTGTTATTCCCCGATCGGCCTGTGTGGGTCAGACCAGGACGGAGCGGTGCAGATTCCGCCAAGTAATCGGCCGGCACCGGGCGAGCTGTCACACCGGTCCGAGGGCCCGCCTCGGTGCGGGATTCAGCCAGCTATTGTTTTACCTACCGTGGGAGACCCAGAGCTAGGGAAGATAATTATGAGGACCGACTGTACATTTGACTGCAAATTAAGAAACAACAATACATGCATTCAAGCCACATTTGACATTACTGAGAGCTTACAAATGACATATTGATGCATTGGCTCACCCATGTCCTTATCTATTGGCTGATTTGAAGCAAAAATCAATTTTCCTCCGCCAAGAGCTAAAAATGTATTTTTGCTTAAAATCAGCCAACAGATATGGGTGAGCCAATGCATCAATATATAATTTTGAAGCTACCAGTAATGCAGTGCAGATGCATTTATTGTTGAGTCTTAATTCGCAGACAATCAGATGCATTTATTGTTGAGTCTTAATTCGCAGACAATCATATGCAAGAGGAGAAGATAAGCCAGATCTTAGTGTGTAGGCTGTGTACCATAGCAACTGCGGGTCCCTGTATGTACAGTCGGTCCCAAAATGATCTTCCCTAGCTCTGGGTCTCCCACGGTAGGCAAGACGATAGCTGGCTGAATCCCGCACCGAGGCGGGGCCGGACCGGTTTGACAGCTCGCCCGGTGCCGGCCGATGCTTGGCGGAATCTGCACCGCTCCGTCCTGATCTGACCCACACAGGCCGATTGGGGAATAACAATGCGCATGTGTGGCGAGGCTGTGTGGCGGACCGTGGTTGGAAATATACGCAGACCTAGAATGTCAAGCTAGCGACGATGTTTGTGATGACCAGTTTTAAGAAAACCATAGGTCTGTGAAGCATCGCTAAGTGTCCAATTGATAGAACACTACACGGGCCATACTACGACGAATAGTTGTTTATCAAGTTGACCGATACTGTCGTCACAGATGTCGTCTCGGAAATGGCTATCCGTCGTGTCGCTTGCGACGATTGAGAAATTTGCCGTGCGCCAAAAAATAAAGTGTCGATATTTTGACCTGATCTCAAGGTCAAAGTCAAATTTAAACACGTAGCCAGTCAGATGCTATATCAGCCACACACCTGGCGATGCTTCATAGACCTAAGGTTGTAAATACTGTCGTCGCAGATAACGTCGCTAACTTAATGGATATAAACCCGCCCGGGTGTGTTTGTGGAGCGTGAAGGACGGAGCGGCGTGATTCGAACATATCAATGCGAGGCCCACTGCGTTTGTCTGCTTTTTCGTGTAGAATCATCAGGTGGACGTTTGCATTCGCAATTTCGGGGTTCTGCATTGCACATGTCACGTGGCATGATTAAGAAAGAAATACACGTAAAAGCGCCCGGTGCCAGCGCGGTCCGAACCCACGACCAATCTACGAATACACTAGGAGTAGGCAGCTCTACCGACTGAGCTATTTGGGCTGAATTGGTGAACACTGTTATTCAGTCTCCAATATTGGATGTCTGCCAGCTCAGGACAGGTGACCTCTTGACCCTCGAAACAGACGGCCCTGACCACCGCCCGGGTCGCGACGCATTCCATTCCGACAACGCCCCGCACTCCCTCCCTCCCCCTCCCCAGGTCACGCACCTGTCAGACAGCCACAATGGGTACCAACCTACGGTGGGGAAACCATCATTCATGTGCCTATCGCGACCGTAGCGCCACGTGGTGGCAAGGGAAGATCATTATGAGACCGACTGTACATCTCATTGGTCCAGACATGTCAAGAACCTAGGCATCCAGGTCCTATGGATCCAATATCCTATAAGGTAATGCTATCATTGCTCTCATTTGTCCAGAACCAAAAATAATAATGGTGTTTTCTATATTATTTGTGGAATATTTAACCCTCGCCCTCGTCCTAAAACGACCCCCCCCTGAGGTTTTTCTTGCATAACTTTTACATATGAGGCACATCTTGATGAAACTTGCAGCAGCTGAGTTGACAACCATTATACGTATGCTGTAAACATTTCGTTGAAATTGGTTGAGCAATTTGGGAAATAATCACGTTTTGATGACGTCATTTTGTTGGAAAAACGATAAATGTTTGAAAAATTGTAGAAAACAGAGTTTTGAAGCAAATTGCAAACTCAATTCAGCAAAGATATGAAATGTTATTTTCCTTAAAATGGCAATCTCGGATTTTCGGCATTTTGGGTTTTTGATCCCTAAAATGAACAAAAACTTATTTTTTTGGGAAAAATCACCACAACATCAAAATGTTCAAAGATGTTAAAAAACCGGAATATATCTGAGAGAACTGAGTATGGATAATACTCAAACCAAATTTCAAAGCAATATCTTCACTTTTGACTGAGTGATGGCTCGCTAAGTGTAAGAAACTCATGACGTCATTTTATAATCACTTTTTTTTCTTTTTTGACCAAATACGAATAAATAATTACCTTTTACGTATTTATGAGGCAAAACTGGTCTAGGAACATGCATTTTTGTTGACATGTATCAATTTATAATTTTGAGGTTTTCTGACGGAGCAAAATCGCTGTTCTGGACGTGATCGATCGAGGTCATTCACTTGACCTGGAAGGTCACTCGTTGACTCGAAACCTAAAAATTGCATACCGTCAGATTCCAAACATGACAGGCAACATGTTGGTTCGTATCGCGTTGCTCTATCTTGCTTGATTTGGAAGTTAACAGGGGGTCTTTTTAGGACCCGCCCCCCCCCCCCCCGTAGGGCGAAGGTGAAAAAAGATCCCATAGGGCGAGGATTAATGATGCCTTCATTACAGCAAATAGGCAAAACATCAATTGTCCCAAACCAATTTGCAGCACCCAGGAAAGCAGCAAGTGACATTGGTGTATCCAGAACGGTGGTTGGGGGGAGGAGGGGTGGCACAGGTGGTTTGGGGGCAAATTCCAAAAAAAAATCACACAATTTTGAGAACTCATTGGATTTCGCTTGCTTATGCATTGATAGCCGATTTAAAACAAACTTCCCTTAGTAAGAGTTGCTTAGATTGTCTTCTATATCAGAAAATATGTTAATTTTATGCCGATGTTAGGCAGGTTGGGGGGCCATGGCCGCCATGCCTACCCCCCCCCCCCCCCCCCCTCCCCCCTGGATCTGCTAGTGGCAAGTGATGTCATCATTGAATGTGGAAACATCTTGTTATTCTTGCATCCTTGTAACAATAGGTACAACAAAGGTACAACAACAAACAAACAATAGGTACATCAGTGGACGATGCAATGTCACATGGTTCTGGGGTACAATTATTCAGACACCACCATCTTCATGTGTAGCCATTGACGGATCCAGAACGGTGGCTTGAGGGGAGGGAGGACCACGAGTGGTTGGGGGGGGGGAATTCCAAAAATTGTTACACAATTCAGGAAACTCATCGGATATCGCTTGCTTATGCAATATGCATTAATAGCTTATTTAAAATACCTTTCCTTAGTAAAAGTGCTTAGATTGTCTTCTATATCAGGAAATGTCTAAATTTTGTGCGGATTTCAGACGTTGGGGGGGGGGGGGGAGGGGCATGGCCGCTACTCCCCTGGATCCGCCAGTGTGTGTAGCACTCATTGTAACGATCACAAAATGTGTTATATGTTGACAAAATGTGTTGTGTGTTGACACAATGTGCAGCGTGTTGACAAAATGTGTTGTATGTTTACAAAATGTGCCAGAGTGCCGATTTTTATAAATGTTGTTAGTCACCGAGGCGTGATAAAACCTTATTTTTAGAGTAATTGGCCATAAGAGCGCGAACAATGGAAGTGAGTTAGCCTGGCTCTTTGTCGGTGTCAGCCTCGAGTTTTTTTCACCTCTGAAATTAATCCAGTCACCGAAATTACTAATCTGATCACCGAAATAGCTGAACATATCACCGAAACTAAAGGCAACCAAAAACAACTAAATTTACACCGAAACGCTGCTTTCATCACCGAAACAGCTGGTTTCATCACCGATGCTACCAAATCAACGTATTCAGTAATATGGTATAACAACTACCAGATGCCTTGGCCTTTGGGAATACATTATTTGCGTAACGGATTAATTCTACCGTAACTGTTATTTGCGTAACCAATTCGATTGTTATTACAATATACTCTAGGGTCTAATACAGACTGTATACACTGGCGGCCGCAGGGGGGGAGGATATGGGGCCATGGTCCCACCTTTGGCCTTAATTGGGGGGGGGGGGGGGGCAAAATGTCTTTTGACACCACCTTTTGCTCCAGACATATTTCCTCGTTTTAACTCTGCATGCTGGTGCAATAGCAAAAATGTGTTCTCCAACCCGCTCAAACCCTCGAATTTTGGCGCAAAAATAATTGCGCCGCTTCAAGGCGCAATTTATCGCATGCATAAGAATTACTGCTCGTAAAAACGGCTTCCACCCCCCCCCCCCCCCCCCCCCCCTCCCTGGTCACGAACCTCGACTTCCCTCTTGCCCTCTTGGTCAATTCTTCATCAGCCGTCTGGGGCCGCCCTTGACTGTACAAATGATATATTTTAGCACCATCCGCGGCACTTTAAATGATAGAAAGGGTACGACTGATATTGCAAATAACCTATAGCAAACGTTGTCAATAAAAAAAATCTTGAAATAGGGGCACCCTCAAAATATAGTGGACGAAATCCATTGAGTTTTCAGATTTGGGTATAGGTAGGGGCACCACTGCAATTAATGACCCCCCCCCCCCCCCCCCCCCTGAAGATTTTCTGGATCCGCTCTTGGTGCAAAATGGGTGTCAGATTTAAAATTGATACCTGAAATTGCTTGAGTCTGGATATGACCTGAGGCCAAAGGCCATCCCAAGCTATAGCAATTTAAAATGACCTTAACAATGAAAAATGTGAATTTTACCTACACATTCACAAAGTGTGAATTTTATTTGGCTACATGTTTACAGGGAAAAGGAAAGCAACGATACCTACCCACGTCCCAGTCAAAATTCCTCAAATACTGTCGAAATGCGTTCCACGCACGCTATTTAGCGCTATAAACTTTGGCGCCAAAACGCGACGTTTTTTAACTTACGTTGGTTGTAGGAATCGCTCCAGATCGAAAATATCGCCAGACGTGCCACGCATATTTGGAAATGTCGAATACAAAGTCAAGACCCATCACATCATACTTAAGGACAGTGGCGTACCGAGTACCAGGTCATGCAGGTCATGACCTGGTTCTTTGGACCCGAGACGCCCATGCAAAGCTGGCGCCCCTCCAATCAGTCACGACGCCCCTCTGGCCAGTGACGGCGCCACTCCGGCCAGTGAAGACGCTCCCCCGGTCAGTGACGGCACTCTTGCGGCCAGCGACGGCGCCCCCGGCCAGTGAGGGCGTCCTCTGCCATAGACGGCGCCTCTCCGGCCCGTGACAGCGCCCCTCCGGTCAGTGACGGCGCCCCCTTCGGCCAGTGAAGGCGCCCCTCCAACCAGTGACGGCGCCCCTCCGGCCAGTGACCACGCCCCTCCGGCGAGTGACGGCGCCCCTCCGGCCAGTGACTCTCCTTCCGCACGGTGCGGAAGGAGAGCCTCCCCTTCAAAATTTCGCCAATATTGGTGGCGCCCCTGTCGATCGGGTGGCGCCCCTCAAGGCAATGACCTGGTCCTTGTGAATTTCTGCGTACGCCACTGCTTAGGGAGCCATAAATCAGTCAACACTCGAGATATTGCTTTGACATTTGGTTTGGGCATCGTCCATACTTGGTTCTCCAATATATGGTCCGGCTTTTTCATATGATTTGATATTTTATATGATTTCATGAAGAAGAAGAAAAATTGGAGATAAAAAATCCACAAAATCAAAATTTCCAAACATATTGAAAAACCGGAATATTTATTGGAGAACGAAGTATAGACAATACCCAAACCGAATTGCAAAGGAATATCTTTAGTTTTGGCTGACTTATGCCTTCTTAACCCGCGAGTAACTGGGGTATATTCCATAACGCGACTTACTGGGGAGGGCTATTTTTTGCCAGCAATTCAATTATTTTAGCCAGCAATTCACTTACACAGCTACACACTGTGGCTGGGACTGTGACTTTGTTTTTTGGTTAGTATAGTTGGTTCATTGTTTCACATTTATAGTATACAAGTAAATATGTTAGGATAATGATTGCAAATTTTGTGAAAATTATCATATGCTTAATCTGAACGGGCCGGACCGGGCCTGGGAATCAATGTTATGAATTTGACCGGGCCTGGTCCGGGCCTGGGCTTGGTGTTCACGGGCCTGGGCTGGGCTGGGCTGGGGGTTGGTGGGCCCGTGGCGAACACTGCTGTGTTGATATGCACTGAGAGAAAAAATGAACTCTACCCTCCTCGGAATACTGTAAAACTCTAGGCATTTACACTACATAACACCGCTCTCTCACCGAAAACACCTTACAATCTGTCACATGGTATTCTTATTACTATTTTTCGGGCTCTTCCAGCATTTCCAGCAGATTTGGGCTCTTCCAGTCTTGGCGGACCTTTTTGCCATAACAAAATCACCGACCAAAATGTTAGCAAAAAAAATGGACGAAAGTGCCTCCCCCTCCTGTTCCTACTCCTATGTGGGTGTATGAGGCGCTGAATCACGTGGCAAGTTTCAGCTCCCTTGATGGAACAGTTACTGAGTTATCGCCACCGGTATTTCCGTGAGATCACGATGCAAGGCTTTCTTCTAAGCCAAAACGCTGCCACCGATTAACCTTCGCCCTGGTGTGGGTCATTTGGACTCTCCCTGAGGTTTTTCGGGAATAGCGGGGAAAACGGCGGCGTACAGCGCCACTAAAATTGGCATAGGTCTTCGGGCATCAATTATCCACATATGGTATATTTTTTTTACCTCGGGTCATCTCAGGTCAGGTGATCAGGTCACGTCGAGTGATCTTTAACCTTCGAAAATAGTTGCGGTCGTGCCAAAGTCACGGGGGTTGATCGAACGATTTGAAACTCACAGAAGTTAATCAGAGCATAGGTATCGGCAATTCGTTTAACTCGGATATTTTTACATCGGTGACCAAAGGGCAGGCCAATTTCGTGACCTACCCATTACAAGTAAATGGGAAAATGTATACATGCTTCCTATTCAGAGAATATGCAATACTAAATAATATCAGGCCAATTCTTTTCAGAATCATCTCATTTTAGCTCACTCTTGACCCAGGTGCAACTGTTGCTCAGTGACCTATGCAAGGTCAGCTGAGGACATCTGAGGTCACTAGCACTTGTTTGCCAATTAATCTTTATATAATGAATATAGAGACGTGCAACTCGCATTGCTGTGTGTGTCTTCCTGAGATGCGCCTCCCCATATGTAACATTGCCTACTGGGTCCACAAATGGCCTTGACCTGAGGTCAAATTTTGAACTTGACCCAATTCGGTCATCATGAATACAGTTCGAAGTGCCTCGACGACAAACACGATGGCGTTAAAGTTATTGTCCTATCTCCATTAGGTAAAACGTTGTGCACGAAACACTTCTTGGAAGAAAATGTCAGCATGACATTTGGTGGCCTCGGAAGCCTAAACTGTTAACATGAGCTAAAATTGGATTGATTTTTTCGTTTCTTCCTAGCTATCATAGTGCCCATATTTGGAGTTTCTGGAGCCAAGTCCTAAAGTTGGCAAATTTCACTTTGTATGGCCTCCGGTGACCTCAATTTTGACCTGAGCCAAAACATGACCGAAGTGACTTCGACTGGGCCATCAGTGTCTTTAAAAGGACCGCTGATTGACCTGAAAGGGTCCTTGCCCAGCCTGAGAGGGTGTTGCTATGCCTGATGGGTCGTTATCAGGCGTCTAAGAGCCTTATGACGGTCTGTGAGTCCCCTTCTAGGCTTAAAAGGGTCCTCGATCGGCCTGCATGGGCCGTCAAGCGGCGACAGGGACTTTTGCTGATTTGAGAGGGTATTTGTTTTCAGAGTGCCCACTCTGAACTCCATTGAGCCTATCTGACCTCCATAGGTCCCGCTCTGACCTCAAGAGGGCCCACCCCGACCTCCCGCCCACTCTGAACTCCACAGTTCCACCTCTGGCTTCCAGAGGGCCACATGTGGCCTCCAGGGAGCCCACACTGACCTCAGGAGGCCCACTCCTGCCTCTAGACGGCCCACTCTGACATCCATAGGGCCCATCTGGCCTCCATAGGGCTCGCTGTAACCTCCAGAGGGCCCATTCTGACCTCCGGAGGACCCACGCTGACCTCCGGAGGGCCCCCTGGCTTCCAGAGGGCCCCTCCGGATACTAGTAGACCTCCTCTGGCTTCCTGGAGCCCACCCTGACCTTCAGATGGCCCACTCTAGCCTTCAGAGGGCGCTCTCCGTCTTGCACCTCCAGAGGGTTCACTCCTGCCGCCATAAGAACAACCCTGACCTCCAGAGGGCCCCTCTGGCTTCACGACGGCCACTCTCGCTTTCAGAGGGTCCATGCTGACGGTAACCTCTAGCTTCCAGAGGGCCCCACGTGGCCTCCAGAGGGCCTACTCTGACCTCCAGAGGGCACACTCCGACCTCTACCTCCAGAGGGCACACTCCGACCTCTACCTCCAGAGGGCCCACTGCTGCCTCCAC
The DNA here is from genome assembly GCA_036785665.1 of Chirona hameri. Lineage (NCBI taxonomy): Eukaryota > Metazoa > Arthropoda > Thecostraca > Balanomorpha > Balanidae > Chirona > Chirona hameri. The sequence continues at coordinate 3,356 of JAXIVJ010011727.1, read as the reverse complement.
CTCCACTCAGCCACCAGAGGCCCAATTCTGACCTCTAAGAGGGCCCCTTGCTTCCAACGGGCCCAATCCGTCATTCAAGGATCCACTCTGGCTTCCAGAGGGCCCACTTCTGCCTCCAGAGCGCCAACTCTGACCTCCAATGGGCCCTCTCTGGCTTTCAGACAGCCCACTCTGACAGAGAGGCACATTCTGACCTGTGAGGGCCCACTCTGGCGTTCAGATGAACCTTTATCCTCCAGAGGGCCCCTTTTACTTCAGAGGGGGCCCTCTGGAAAGCTCCTTTGGCTTTCAGAAGGCCATCTTCGGCCTCCAGAGGGCCCTCTCCGGCCTATCCGGCCACTCTGGTCTTCATAGGGCCCTTCTGGCTTCACGACGGCCATTCTCGTTTTCAGAGGGCCCATGCTTACCTCCAGAAAGTCCCCTCTGGCTTCACGACGGCCATTCTCGCTTTCAAACGGCCCACTCTGACCTCCAGAGGGCCCACGCCGGCCTCCAGAGGGCCCACGCCGGCCTCCAGAGGGCCCCATGTGACCTCCACCTCCAGAGGGCCCACTCCTGCCTCCAGAGGGCTAACTCTGACCTCCAAAGGCCCCCTGACCTCCAGAGGGTCACCTGCCTTCCAGAGGATCCCCTGCCTTCCAGAGGACCCACTATGCCCTCCATAGGACCCACTATGCCCTCCATAGGACCCACTCTGCCCTCCAGAGGACCCACTCTGCCCTCCAGAGGACCCACTCTGGCCTTCAGAGGGCTCACTCCTGCCTCTAGAGGGCCAACTCTGGCCTCCAGTGAACCTCTTCTTTGGCTTCTAGAGGGCCTACTCTGAACTCCAGAGGGTCCATTCTGAGCTGCATAGAGCCCTCTCTGGCTTTACGAGGGCCCCTTTGGCCTTCAGAGGACCCCTTTGACCTCCAGGGGCCGTCCGGCCACCAGAGGGCCCTCGGGATACCATTGGGCCCCCTCTGACCTCCAGAGGGCCCACTCCGGTCTACAAGGGGCCTGCTTTGGCCTCCAGAGGGCCCTATCCGACCTTCAGAGGGACCACTTTGGCCTCGAGAGGACTCGCTTTAGCAGCGGTGTCGAATTTTTGAAAACTATTGGGGGGGGGGGGGGGGACAGCGACGGATCTAAGAGGGTCATGGGTTTTCACATTTTAAAACAATATAGGCAACTTGTACGAATGAGAGCATTCTTTAAAGGGAAATAATGACCTTTTCCCACAAAAATGGAGTTAGCACTTGAAATCGCCAGACGAGACCAAAATATATTGTAAATTCATCACATTTTACATGAAAACTTTCCTACCGAAAGATATTTCAAGTTATAGTTGATAGCGGTCCACACTTTTAACGATCGGTACTTGCAAGTACTTTTGGTCCTCATCAAACTGCGGGCTTTTCCCGTATTGCTTTTGTACGCAATGGAGTGAAAAATATATTGTGCGTTCTGCTTGTTGTGATTATATGCCCGGCGATCTTCTAAAACTAACAGCGATTGGAAAAAGTGGCAATAAAATCGGAAGCTCATCGATGCACGTCAACGGCGGCATAGTTAGTGGTTGCAACCCTCAATTTTTGCAAATCAATTCATTTGTTTTCAACATTAGGAGTTGTGTATAATTTGTATGTGGCTGTATATAACACATATATATTATCTTTATTTTAGCTTTATATTATCATGAAAAATAATAATTTCCCCCCCAAAAGAAAAATAACACAAAACTGGCAATTAAATCGGAAGCTCATCGATGCACATCGACGGCGACCTATTTAGCGTCGGCGATTTGTTTACAAAGTCATGCTTCTCGGCGCACTTAACCATTTCTGGCGATTTGTTCCTGATTAGTATACCCAAGTCCCGTATCAGGCTTCGTTAATGACGTCACTGGTGCCATTCTTGTGTAGCATTGCGAAATATATCTGATTTTGAGTTGAAAGCTAATTAAAGACTTATTCAATTTTTGTTTAAGTTTGAACTTTCTTGTTACTCATTATTGAAGGTATTGTATCACTGTATTTCATAGTAGTTGACACTTCAGAAACTTATGACGTAATAATATTGTATCCAATATGCAATATTTCCCTCGCCTTTTGCTATTGTGGCGCAGTGCCGAGTGCTTTGCAAATACTTGCTTGCCTGGGGTTCAAATCATTCCGCCCTTATTTCATTCGAGTTGGTATAGTTTGCATGTTGTTGTTATTCATGACTTATACTGATAGTCAGTCATGCATCACGGCTGCTTCACGAATTGCTTCATGGATCAGTTTGATCGGAAACGTCACAGAGCCTCCAAAAATGCTGCACTCGATGTAAACAATGGTAGGGAAGGACGAATTTGTCAATGACCTTCAGAAGTAAACAAGGTACTTGTTTTTCATTTTTTTCCAAACTTACAACTTTGAATTTGGGAATAATTTTATTTAATTCTTAAATTTAAATAAAATAATTTTAAAACCATAAAGGTAGCCTTAGAAATTGCTACTAACAAAATCAAAAGGTCATTATTTCCCTTTAATCACTTCATAATGCAAAAGCAGACGAAATCTCATGAGCTTTGGACTTCTGTCGGACGGGCCCTCAAACCAACGTTTTTGGCCCGTCTGCATCCCCCAGAAGGCCCGAGACCTTACTTAGTAAAATGGCAATGTTAGTTAAAAATAACGCAGCACCTCCCATTGTGGTGCCCCATTCTCTGCGTTTATCGCGTGCTATTTGGAAAAGGCTCCAGTCACATAAGGTCTAACTTACAAAAAACGGACAATATTCCCGAAACTCTTCTGATTGGTTGTAAAAAATGATCGGAACGTTACCACTCTAGATCAAATGTGCTAAAAACAAAACATAAGTATTATATAGATATATATATATATATATATATATATATATATATATATATATATATATATATATATATATATATATATATATATATATATATATATATATATATATATATATATATATATATATATATATATATATATATATATATATATATATATATATATATATATATATATATATATATATATATATATATATATATATATATATATATATATATATATATATATATATATATATATGTATATATATATATATATATATATATATATATATATATATATATATATATATATATATATATATATATATATATATATATATATATATATATATATATATATATATATATATATATATATATATATATATATATATATATATATATATATATATATATATATATATATATATATATATATATATATATATATATATATATATATATATATATATATATATATATATATATATATATATATATATATATATATATATATATATATATATAT